>JBAMJV010006654.1:0-69136 GCA_037951105.1 Echinarachnius parma
TGCAAAATACCCTTTTTTCCTAACAAGAAACAACCTCTGTGCCCGCAATATCCTGAACCCTGATGAGCTTGTTTCTCTATTTTCCTCTTTTTTGTTGTTCTTGGTTTCTAGGATCTGTTTAAGAGGGTATTCGCTGGCTAATTAACGAGAAGAGGATGTAAAGCGCCAGTACGTCCTTTGTCTCCCATATCCATTAATCTTGATCCTGTCAAGTCGACGCGCGAGGGTGCATGAGGCAAGAATATTAAGTTATCGCAAAACAACATCATCCATGGTAATGCATGACGAGTATCATCTTCTATTATTGCCCGCATGAAGATGCGCTCCGCGGAGGAACGGATACATCATTGTCACTAGCTTGGATTGCCGGAGCAAAACCACGCATGCAAGAGCGGTTACGTCGCTATATACCTGAGATAGCATAGTGTTGCGCATTTAATTGCGTTGTTATGTTGCGAGGGAAAGTGATTGAAAAGTTCGTCCTTCCTCCCTCCCCCTCTCCCACCTCCATTTTCTCTCTCCACCCCCCCCCCCCCCCACCCTCTCTCTCTCTATCTTTCTCACTATCTTTTTCTCTCTAAGTTAAAGAGAAACAGCCGAACATTTTATCGGAACTGTCTTTGTATACAAATATGTTATACAAACAAGTTAAACAAGGGACAATTTGATTTTGTTGGGATTCGAACCTGCTACCTTTGGATTATTGGACCGATGATATAACGACTGAGCTGCAAAAACTCTTTATGACGGTGGTTTCCCGAATCTTCCTTCTACTAACATGACTAAAGTCCTACGCCATGGTCTCACAAATTTTTCTTTCCAATGCTCGAGTGTCAGAACTATAAATGAAAGTTTGAGTCCCACAAAAGTCTAACTTACTTTGCCGGCCCATAATATGTTTCAATTTTACATTTTTACCGTAATGCTCTTTTTCGTATTAAAACGGCTAAATACATATAGTAATTGTATATAATCCAACATCCTATGAGAAATACAACAGTGTCAAATTTAGCATCGATGTTATTTCCATCAATCGGTAAAATGGAAATACTATACGCCGAATACCTTCCTTGCCTTCTTAAACAAATAGGGTATGGTGATGAATCGGTTTGCGAAACCTTTTCTCGCTAATTGTAGTATTAAGTTGTTAAAGTTAAACAGATAGAGGAGAGGGGAGGGAAGAAACTAAAAAACGGGTTTGCCGCATACTGATTAGACCAAGACGAATCGAGTGTGCTTTTGGCAATGAAAATAAATGTGGGATTTATTCAACTCGATATGAAGAGCTTACTTCCAAAAGGTGCTAAATCCACTTTCCATACAAATTGAGTCAACGATATCCGCACATTGATAAGCTATACGTAGCTATCTAGAAATCAAAATTTTTATTTTTATTTTCATATTCCCATATGCATGATTGTGTACAAAGTTGGATACAAAAAACCTGCTTTTCTCCAAAGAGTTGAAAAATTGGATTTAGCATCTTTTGGATTTAGGCTCTTTATATCCTATTGCAGATTGAGGGGGAAGTTTGGGGAGGCGAGATGTAAAGTGTGAAGGGCACCCATCAATAAATCATGCCGAACAAGTTCCCGGTGTATATAACTCAGATGGGCCCTAAAGAAAAGATGTGTTTTCTATAGTTAGTTACAATATTTATACACCATTTTAAAGGGATCTAGTAACTTTGTTGAGATGTGCAAAAACTGATGAATGGTTGATGCAATGTATACTGTTGTTATCTCATATGTCCTCAGGGTATTGTGTGAAAATTTCAGGTCAAATGGACAATGTATGGCCAAGTAATGAGCGAAAATGCAAAGTGATATTGGGTGATATTCACCAACTCACTGCATTCACTTTGTACAGGGATGAAAATCTCGCCCGGAGATTTTCTTATCTAAATACTTCAATCATACATATCTTTGTAATGAAAGGGAAATTTGAAAAACCGAAAGCTGTCCCATGATTTTATTGTTAATACGAATACAACAAGGTATAAAGGAACCGCTAGAATTACAATTTTATTTTGAGGATTTGGACAATGTTACTAAGTCCCTTTAAAGGCTCTGAGGTGTAAGGTCGAAAACTTGATTCCCAGTATTTTGTATAATGTTATAGGGTTATAAGTGTTTTCTTTTCTCTAGTTTTCTAATTGTTCTCTTTCATTAAAAAAATGTGGACAATGTACATTAATCAGTATTGTTTAATTGTTTGTTGTAATTTTTGTAGTTGTGTTGTGTAATTTTTCAAACAAATACAATGCACGTACGTTAATATATTTGTACAGGTACTTCATTTGACTTGAATGTATGGATTTCTTTTATTTGTTTTACAAGCATTGTCCAATCTTAAGTGTATGATTTACATATACTGGCCGGTATTCTACTAAATTTATCAACTTATTTAGACTTAAAAACACAGAAATTACCGGTAACCATGCAGTTAAACCAGTTTACACCTGTGCCCTTGACTTGCACACTAATGGTAATCATACACCTCCTCTGATTGTTTCTCGGCATTCCCATGTATACTGTTTTGAAACTTTGAACTTTGAACCTAAAAAAACAAACATATTAATTATACAATAAACAAAATCCATGCAGATTTTTACCTTTCTTTCTCCGCATTTTTCAAGGGAGTATATAACATGTAATAAAAAAAAAAGCAAACGTGAATACAAACGGGGTGTTATTGCAATTATAAGATGTTGATTAATGCTTCGCATTCCAAAGCCCAGGCTTACACATGTATATATTTATAATGTTCTGACAGACGATATTAAAAGTCTGTCTTCGGCGACGAAGATTAATCGACTTCGTAATCAATTATTGTTTCCCGTCACTCGATGAGTTAACAATTACATTATCAAATGAACGAAGACTATGGTCTGCAAAAGTAATAACGATAATATCATGGTAGTGGAATGACATGTATATTACGATAGTGGTAGGTACATGTAGGTGCATCAGCGTATTTTTGTGATGTTAAAGACATTATTATGACAAATTATTGTGACAACATAATTGTTATTTTACTATCTGTAAATTTGCATTATGCTGCGTTCTCTAGCTGGTCCCTCGTTAATTCATTTTTGTGTTCGCATTTTATTCAATATGTCAGCTTTCATTTCTGTTTTATTTGTTGTATTTCCTTATTCCTTTTTTTGTGTGAATCTGTTCATTGGTGACAGTCAAGTTTCTATTTGTGGTTAAACAATGAAAACAAAGTCGTGAACCCTAGCTAACCAATCTATGTTTTTAAAGAAAATAATGGCTACAATCCCCATGGTATGTTACTGATATCGTTATAATTATGACCGTATGTTGTTTATAGAAAACATATAATTTGATCAATTACTCCTTATTCAATCACGCGTTAGTTGTGGTGTCTGAATCCGTATAAAATAGTTTTTTTATTTTTTAAATGAAAACAAGAATTATTTGTTTATATGACTATCCAACATCTGAGTATGAACTTACAACATATGATATAGTTGTACAACAATTCAAATCTATCCTTAATTCTTGAAATTAAATTATTTTTTATTGAAATGTATATTTCTTTGGAAACGAAGATTAAATTGAACAAAATGTATGTGTTCTTCTTATATATTGACACCAAATAGGGGCGCCATTACCATGATTCCGCTGCCCCCGACACGACCCTTATCGGCTCTGACAGGGCCCGGCTGATCGCCCGCCCTCCACCGAGTCGCTTCGATTCCCGCACCTGTTTTTCTCCTGCAAAATGCATCATGATTCATACATTTTTCTCTTTTTTAAAAATAAATTTCAGTTGCCCACATTATCACCCTTCTTGTATATTATGTTACTTATCTTCATTATTTCCGTATTCTCTCTCACTCCTTAAGAATAATAATTGAAAATAAAAATGCAGTAAAACGTGTCAGTTGTGACTATTATTCTGTTTGATTATTATAGGCATGTTATTTATACAAAGTTCTACAATTCACTATCCATAACAATGTCAAACCACCTACAACTTATTTTCACTGTAATTCACTATTTTCGGGACTAACCTCGATCAGCACTGTGCTATTTTGTTAGCCCCTTTTGTCAATTCGTTTTACTTTATTGTTAATTCAAGATGTTTCATTAATCTGTACTATGACTATTGTAACTTGTAAATATTGAACAAATTATTATTGACAATAAATCAATTTCATTTCATTTCATTTTCATTTCATTTCATTTCATTTCAATTTCATTTCATTTCATTTCATTTCAAATAATACAATTTATAATTTAATTTAATAAACTTCATATTATAAGGAAAAAAAGCTATCACTTGCATCTTACTCACTTTATTAATAATTGATGTAAAATTTGAATACATTTATGTCACTTTATATTGATAGTTTTCTTGTTTACAATCTCCCCTTTTTAATCGTACCTCAACCCCGCAGAACAACCCTAGCTTTAATCTGTTTTTGTGATGTCTTTGCCTACCGACACGTAATAATATCTTTTATAGAACTTAAAAAAAAAAACTGATTCCGCCTGAACGCTAGGCAACTCTGATTTTGGAGCACTCCATCAATCTTGCTTGCATTCCCGCCAAATGATGGAATATGCCCCCGTTAATTGCGTATGCCGATACTCGCCATGCTCACGCCCTATAAAACACGTCCCACACGGCGTACCCGGTTGACACATTAGCGCATAAAGAGGAAAGGAACGGGGGGGGGGGGGGGGGGAAGGGGGTGCTTGGAGGGGGTAATTAAGACTATGTTTGACCTGCCTTCTACCTTCCGGTCCCACTCCATACCTGCTTCCTTCGTTTGATGGTGTATTTTACATCAATACATCAACCACCAAGTCAGAGAGGGTGTTCCAGGGAATAATAATCTGCTTCGAATGTCAGCACCTTTTTACGAATAAAAATGCGATTAATTTCCATGGCCCCTTAGGCATCTACTCCATTTTAACACGTCTAAGTATGACCGTCCTTGACTGACTACATGATTATAATGAACTCTTTTAGATAAGCATTTTCGATAAACAAACTAACAACACAAAATGGAAAATCATGTATGTTTTTCATAAAGAATTTTGTTAGTCTCCTATCACATGTTTAAGTGCTGACATCATACATGCCACAGGTGTAGGAACTTCATAAACGTTATTCAGTCAAACCTGTTTATAACGAACACCCATTGTAAAAACAGGAGAAATGGCAATTATATTACAGGTGGCCTTTATAGACAGGTTCATTCACATGTTACATGTTTAACAAGAAAAAACTGGTCTCAAGCTTATAGACAGTTTCATTTATATGAAAAAATGATTTCTTGAAAACTGGTCGTTATAAGCAGGTGGTTGTTCAATCGAGTTTGGCCGTTTGTATTTTGTAATATACTTGTTAATGAAGACATTTATGAATTAATTATTAATTATATGTTTGTTTTTTTGTAGTCAAATTTGTGAGTCTGAGAGGAGAGGAATAAAGAATGTGTAGATTGAAAGAAGATGAGAAATGTGTTCACATCTACTCAAGACGTAAATACTCTAACACCTCTCCTCCTCCTCCTCCTCCTTCTCCTCTTCCTCCTCCTCCTCCTTCTCCTCCTCCTGCTCCTCTCCCTTCCTACCCGTCGCCGTCATACGTTATACATTTCCCCTTTGATTCTTATCTTTTGTCATCATCCTCCTTTTTTGTATTCTTAATCTTCTTCTTTCTCCTGCTCTCCGTTTATTTTGTTCACCTCCTCCTGTTCCTCCTCCTCCTTTTACTTCTCCTGTTATTATTTTACTGCTTTTCTTTTGTCTGGTTCTCTTCTTTTTCAATATCCTTTTAATGTCATCATTGCGTTTATTGCCGTCATTTGTCTATTTTGTTCTCCTCCTCCTCCTCCTCCTCCTCCTCCTCCTCCTCCTCCTCCTCCTCCTCCTCCTCCTCCTCCTCTTCCTCCTCCTCGTCCCTCATCCTCCCCCCCTACCTTGTCCTCCTCCTGATACTCCTTCTACTTATCCTGTTATCATTTGACTTTGTTCTATTGTCTGGATCTCCTCTGTTTTAATATCCATTTAATGTCATCATTTATTTAAATGTCGACATTGGTCTATTTTTCCCCTCCTCCTCCTCCTCCTGATCCCCCTTCTATTTTTGCTGTTATTATTTTATTTATTTTCTATCGTCTGGTTGTCCTCATTTTGGATTGTTGTTGCTTTTATTGTTGTACTTCCTATATTTCCTCGCCCTCTCCCCCTCCTTCTCCTCTCCTTCTATCCACACTATATTCTGTCTTCTTTATTTATTTTGTCTACTTCTCTTTATAGTGAATAACCTTCCATTATTGTTATTACTTTCACCATTGTTGTTTCCCTATTTCTTCTCCTCCTTCTTCTTTAAATTACCTCTCCCCTTTCCTTTTTTCTTTTTCAATATCTTTTGTAGGTTTTTTTTTAATGGGTGTTATTGTGCTGATTGTAATTCATCCATTCCTTCTCCCTCTTCTCCCCTTCTCCATCCCCCGTGTCACCCCGATGATGAGGTCGACAGGCGTGGCAAAAAGAAGGTATCATTTTGTTGTTTAGGTGCTTCGAGTAACCCGATCGCCAGCCCTGTCTGTCCCGCTCCGCTTCCCCGCCGTGCTCGTTAGCGGAACAAAAATACGCTACGTATAGAACGATGCATGCATGGTTTTCTAATCCGGCCAGAAATTAATAGTATCAGCTACCCTTGTAGTCATTACGTCTATTTATTTCAGAGGGATTTGGAGGATTGTGGAACATCATAAAATGTCATTAAAGTTCGGATGACTCAGACCTTCACTATCTTCTCTTCTTCTTTTTTAAATGGTAAGTCCTAATGTTTATGATCCCTCTGGAAATATGCTACCACTTTACTGATATGTTCGGCGTCGTATGAAGAAATTAGAGTTTGTTTCTTATCTATAAAATGTTTCGAAATTAGTTTTAAGCAACATGGCTTTATTTGTTCGGTTCTTAAATCTCGGATTACAGACACTTATCCACACCATTCAACATTTTCTTAAACTTGAAAAGGTATTTGAATCATTTTTAACATAATTATTTGTGTGCGAGTACAATAAAACGTTGAACTTTCAAGCAAGGTCAGGCTGACATTCACAAATAATATGGGAGATATGGGGGACTGGCCGAGAAAATGAAATAAAGTAAAGAAAAAAGGGTTCAGTAAGATTACTAAGATAATGCATATATCGTTCTCTCTTTCGATACAATTTTAGAAAATTGTATGGAAAAAATGCTTCTAAAATCAGACTTATTGTGATTATACAGTAATTGTTGAATATTAAATGTATTAAATATAAATGTCATCATATATTTATTTTCAATCATTTACATAACTGAAAAAAGTAGCTATTAATATATTTGACAATGCAAGACGGTTACATGATTAATCGCTTTGAAATGTTAAATATAAAATGGCAAAATAAGAGAGAAAGAGTGAGAGAGATGGAGATACAAAAAAACACTTTTATGTGAAAATATGTTGTGCATGTTGATAAAGTGGGTGTGCAGGTGTTAATACGTCATCCAGATACATAAGTGTTAAATGCATTAGCACACACTCTCACCTTGAGCCTGCTCTCTATTAAAGGGATCCAGTAACTTTGTTGACATGTGCAAAAAGTAATGAATGGTTGATAAAATGCGTATTGTTGTGATCTGATTATATGTCCACTGAGAAATGTGTGAGTATTTCACGTTTAAATTAATATTTTATGGCCAAGTAATGACCAAAATGCAAAGTGATACTTGCTTACTAATTGCACTGACTTTGTACACAGTTATAAGTATCCAATGGATAATTTAAATCAAAAACTTCAGTCTTAACTATCTTGTTGACGAAAGGGAACTTTAAAAACCCGAACACTATTCCATGCTTCTATTAGTAAATGCGAATACAACAAGGAAAGACTGAACCATTGGGGTTCTTTGTAAGATTTGTGGATTTTGACAAAGTTACTAGATCCCTTTAAAGTCCTTCAGTCACGCTATTGTCATCTTCTAGAACGAAATGACCATAGGTGTATGAGGTGGTCCCGGGAGGGGGGGGGGGGCTATATTAGGGGGCTGCATCACTCCAAAGAGTTTTGAATAGGCGATATTCGGGCAAAAAAGCACCTCAAAATCAGAGCAAAATCTCGCCACCCTCTTGCAAAATCATTTCATGTTTGGGCAAACTCATGTCATAATTACGGGCAAAATCATGTAATTGTCGGCTAAAACTCATGGAAGAAGATATTCGGTAAACAAGATTTCAGCCCCCTGGCAACACAAAAAGTGACTGTATGCCCATGGAAATAAATTACTTTAAAAATGAAGAAGAAAAAAGAAAGACGCAAAAATCATGCCAATGCTATTATACACTAACGGTCACGAAACGTGACGACCAAAATAATATTGGTATGAAAACGATGACTTTCACCCAAGATAGTACCGAGTGTAACGAACTTTTCTTCTCCCATCAATGATGGGCGAAACTATGTTTCACCACGTGATTAACTTTTGACCAATCGTAGAGCAAGATTCTTAGTATGTGGAATATAAATGATAATACTAGTAATACTATTAACCATAATCATGAAATTGTCAGCCGAAAATCGGGGAAAGAAGTTATTCGGTCAAAACACCCTTGGAAACGAGTTACTTGAAAAAGACATAATTTCCTCGATGATGAAATAATAAGAGGAACAAAATTATCGTGCCAAAACTTGTATACAACACTGTCACAAAACGGGATGGCAAGGCGTTGGTACGAAAACGATGATGGATGATGATATTAATGATATTAACCGTAAACCACTTTATCGCTCAGGCGTTTTCTCCCACATTAACATATCCCCTCGCTTTAACCTCTTTAAATGTATTAAGCATGTTTGCGTATTAAAAGGTAATTGTTTGTTGTGGTACACGGTATCTAGAGGGGTAATTCATTTACCCTCTCGTCTGCTGGAACAAAATACCACGAATTGGCAATTAATCTCAGACCCCAATGTTTGCATAGCTGAGCTAAGCTATATGGAAATTCCAGAAGAGCATACCAAACATCTTTTGATAATTCCTTTGTAGGGGGATGGTGATGATTCGTCGTATCTGTATAGATACCATAATAATGTCATTAACACGTGGTTAATTTTCAATCCGACGGGGCGCAGTTTATCCCACGTGTCTGTTGTGTCTCGCTCAGTGTCATATTAACCATTCCAGTACTGAGATGAGAAGAGATCATCGAGTTATGATAGCATTGCCATTGACTATGTGTGGGTCATCCGGCGTGGTCGCGGATTTGATCCGGCCGCGGTATCAGTCCGGGCAGTGCAATATTGGGGGATTGCTGGTAACTTCAATGTACATAGTTTTCGCCACCAAATTAAATCAAAGCCACTAAACCAAACTACAGCCACGAAATCTAACCACAAAGCCACCAAATATAACATATAACCACCACATTTAGGGTCAAGGTTAGGGTTTGTTTTGTTCGCAACCATATTTTTGAAAATTGAAGTTAGCAACCAACAATTATATATCGGCAAGTCGGATAAAATCTGCGCGCGGATCTTGTCCGTCCGGACTTATTCCTCGGCCGGACCTTTTCAACTCCCACACCGGCCCTGACCCTCTGAGTGAGATTGAAATGGTATTTAAAATAGTTCAAACCTTACATACAATTTAAAAATACAATCGGGATAATGAAAATAATTCGCAATATATTTAACATGAGAAAACTCGTCCACCATGTACGCCACCATATAGTAACTATGATTATAAAGACGCCACTACCCATCGCTAATTTCAGGTCACCGTTTCGTGACCTCTAACTCTAAGCGAGATATTTTGCCACTTTACTGGAATTATCATGATTACGACACTCGACTCAGAGGGGATCTTCTCTGGAATGGTGGATTATCCTTGCCCCGCTCTGAGAAGATTTCTGCCATTCACTTTAAAAGTCATATCATAATTAATTATTATATCGGCCTATTTTCGAAGGTAAATGGGCCCACACTCTGTGTGTACTTCTTGACCTCTGCCATTCCCTTAATAGATCCCCAAGCAATACCGCCCAAACATATTAATGTTGATCAATTCTTTAACAACTACAATTTTTTATTATCTATACTCAATGTTCTATCATTAAACGCAACTTTATATTATTATTATTTGCTATTTATTATTCATTTTTTTGGATGGGGGGATTTACAGATCGTTCTAGCTGCAAAAGTTCATCGACTCGTTAAAGGGATCAATAGTAACTTTGTTGACATGTGCAAAAAGTGATGAGTGGTTGATACAATGTATATTGTTGTTATCTGATATGTCCACTGGGTGGTGTGTGAAAATTTCAAGTTAAATGGACGTTATATATGGCCGAGTAATGAGCAAAAATGCAAAGTGATATTCACCAACTCATTGCACTCACTTTGTACACGGTTTGTATGATCTAGTGGATAATTTAACATCTGAAAACTTCAATCGTAAATACAGTATCTTTTAAACGAAATGGAAATTTGAAAAACCGAAACCTGTCCCATGATTTTATTGTTAATACGAATACAACAAGGTATGAGGGAACCACTAGAATTCCAATTGGATTTTGAGGATTTGGACAATGTTACTTAGTCCCTTTAAGTACATTACAATGACGATAGTCAATTACGCCATAACCCATCGGTTGCTGTCATGAGGGTCACGCCGGCCGGACAGGCGGAGACGGGGAGGGGTTAACAAGAGGAACATGATATTGCAACATACGGCTCTTTATCGCTCAGGATTGTGTTTTGACCCCGTAACTGCCCCACCATACCAACATCACCAACCGATGTAAGACATCAAGTTCACGGAGCGGCATTACTGTAACAAGAACAAAGGTATCGAGACAAGACCTACGTGTCTGGTGGAACCTTCGATAATGGGCCCTGATTGCCTGGGTATCTGTATAGCGGCGGCTTTGGAAAGTGCAGAGAGATGCTGATAGAGTGAAAGTCATGCAATTTGTTGTGAAAAGTGCGGGTGGATTCGCCGCCTCCCCTTCTTTTCTCCGCCGCCGAACAGCCCACCGCGACCGCGGCCCGCACCCGACCGTTAACCCTATCACCATGTAGGGGCAAGGGGCACGACGCTGGCCTAGCGTCAATTGTCATCGTACCAGTGCAGGGTGAATTTTGGAATACATTTAAAAAAATTATTTTATTAAAAATCAACTGTAATTATTCAATGAATCTGAATGTATTTTATCAAAGAATTAGTGATTCAAAGTCAGTTCCATGGCATAAGTTGAAAAATAATGCAGGTTAAATGTATTAACGTAATTGCAATTCACTTGTACATGACTATTTGATTATTTGACTTGGCTGAACTATCACTGATTATTTACAATTGAAAATAAAATCGTAGGTAATTTACATGTAGTGACCGGTGCATATATTCTAAGTTCTATATTGAACTATACTAATAAATTAAGAAACCCATCTACCGATCGTAAGTTAGGCAACCTCGAGATATCAGTAAACATGGTGACAGTGGAGTTGAAGATGCGCCAGTATCGAACCCTAGGCTTGTGCCGCTTTGATCCTTATTCCATTTCCAGACACTTCCCCCCTAAGACAATGTAAGATGCGGCAGGTGAACGCACTTTCGAATTAAATGGCATCTGGAGTGTGAACGTATCATGATTATCCTCCTTACCGCTATAGATGACTGCATAGTGTGCAACATCTTGACGTAAGATCTACTCCTGATGTGAAACAATGTGTAAATACTGCTAAAAAGTATTTCTTGTCGTTCTTGTATTGTCTTATTTGTTTGTTTCCGTCATATTGTAGTACAAAAATTGTATTACTATTATTGTGTCTTTATTTCAATCACAAAACAAACGAACAGCCCCCCCCCCCCGATGATAAAGAACAAACAAACAAACAAAACAGACCAAACAACCACCAAACCCACCCACCCAGTCACCAACCCACCCACTACCTTACCAACCAACCGACCAACCAAGGCAACCAACCAACCAAACGACCGACCGACCAACCAACCGACCGACCAACCAACCGACCGACCAACCAACCGACCGACCAACCAACCGACCGACCAACCAACCAACCGACCAACCAATTAGCCAGCCAACCAACCAACCAATCAACCAACCAACTAACCAATCGACAAACAAATAGACAAACAAACAAATAAACATACAAATAATACAAAACAGCAAATAAACAAACAAATAAACAAGTGTTTTATTCTAAAACCGAAGTAAATAAAACTAGAGTTATCGTTCCAATTAACTACAGCGTTATCAATATATTTCCTCTTACCAAAAGCCGTCTAAATCACTTTGTTCTTAAAAAAAAGTATATATTAACAAATTGACATAAAATGCATTTTCCCTGTACATTTTTTTTAACTTGTTTTAATTTGTAATTATCAAATGGAATGTATGACCGAAGTGCTGTTACCTTAACAGGGCTTAGCTCGGGACCCTTTAATGGTAGCGCAAGCAGTCGCTCGATTAATTGCGGGCGCGTTTCTTTCCGTACTCAGCTACTTTAATACTACCATCCTTTTTCATATTTAATTGAAGATTTCATAGCTGTATCAGATTTTATGCAAACATCAACAACTAACCACTTTGATATTGTATGAGTACCACTCTTCCATCACTACTCCTATACCCTCTTCCTCTTTCTGTCTCGCTCTCTTACCCTCTCTCTCCGTGTTATTCTTTCCTCCCACTCTCTCTCTCTCTCCCTTTTCTTTCTGACCCCCCCCCCTTTCACTATCTCCCTTTATCTCACTCGATTTTCTCCCCCCCCCCCCCTCCACCACACCTTATGATGGTAAGCCTCTTTACCGCTTTCTTTCTAACCTCTCCACGCGCGCCATATGGCGCGAATTCCCTAACAACCTCGAGAGATTTTTGCAGGCATGGAATGTCGTTTGTCGTTTAGTTTCAGGAGCAAAGTTTGAGTCCATTTAATCAGACAATGAACGGCCATACAGTTTATTATGATTTTGCATCAAGTTTAATGAGCTACTATAAAATATCACACGACCCGACATAGAGTATAGAAGAATGCACGATTACATATTAAATTTTACAATTTTTACTATGATTGCATACTGTCTGAACTGTTTCGAAAAGTAGTATTTTTTTTTACGATATCAAGATCAATATTCAGAGACACAAGATAAACACTGAGTAACGTTATCCACTGGAGTGTTTAACGACATTCTGTACAAGTTATAAGATTATATCTTTAATCACCCGAAAAAATGAAATCAACTGGACTAAAATATTAATATTGAATGATTCCACGGTTGTCGCGGTTATTCCACAAGCATTTTTTTTTTAAAGAGTCAAATGGCTGAAGTGTTGAGAAGACAGAAAATGATGGATCCACATTTAATTGGAAATTGGCTTCCCCCAATCTGGATATTTGTTTCTCTCTCCTGTCTTTTTTTTTTTTTTTTCGTTCTAAAATTTGTTTGGCTGAACGGATTTAATGGAGTCCGAGTACACGGTTGTACGCGGTTAATCAGAAACGATCAGCAAGTGTCATGTGTAATGATTAACAGCGCGGGTTAAACCCCTACTAACAAAGAGCGGCAATTTTGTGCAAACATTACCTGCACCTTCTACAAACTGTTTCATATTCTGAGATACATTAATCCTTATAATTATGAAGAAGGGTCGTCATTTTTAATATCGAAGAATAAATATGATTTAAAAGACGAGCAATTTTGGGTCAGTATCATTTTTGTTTAAAAAGAGGACGCGTGCATTATTTTGTTCCCCTCCCCCTTCTTATATCCTCTCCTCTATAAAGACTCCCTCACTATCTTTCATTTCCCTCTCTTAATTCTCTTTAGACTTATCCTCTCTCTTCTATCAAACAAACACACGCTCTCTCCCCCTCGCTCTATCTGTTGTAATCATGCACATCGCGAATGAATGACAGTTATTTCTTAGCACAGTTTCGCGATATTAAATACCGCCACGTCTGTTTGCTTTTCTTGACGACACCGTAACAGAATTTGGACAGCGAGTTAGCGGAGATTTGGCGCCTTTTAGTAGTGTGTTGACCGGTGGCGTAATTGTTAGGAGGGGAAGGGGGGGGGGGAGGGCGGTTAGGAATTACCCATCTTATGGGGGGGGGGGGGGGGGTCTGTGCCCCCTTCCCCTTTCCCCCCATGCAGTGGCGTACCGTGGTCGGACTGATTTCTTTGTTTTTTCCCAAAAATGTCCCCTTATCTTTCCTATTGTTTTGTATTATTATTGGGGCCCCCAGTCGCTACGCCACTGCCCCCATGCATCGAACATATAAAGATTAGATCCATAACGCCTTTATGGCACTGATTCTCAGCAAAGGGTTAAATAATATATAATCCTGGTTTTAAAATCGTGCAGTTTGACGTAATTTCTTTATTCCATGGTCTAAATATAACTCATGGACTAGGTTTGGGATTATCAATGTGAAATATCATAACGTATAGGATTAGATTTAACCCACTTGTGAGATTTGGGGTTATTCAAGTAAGTTTATGTTGCCCCCCCCCCCTTTCATTAGAAACACCACCCTCTTTTCACCCACATCCCCCCCCCCCCCCCCCCCCCCCCACCCACCACCACTCTGGCTACACAAATGGTGTGTCCATTTATTATTCACAGAGGCGCTACCAATAGCTACCGTCAATCCGTATAGAAGCAAGTCTTCGAGAAATATTGGCAAACTGTTATAATGTGGGCGCAAATAATAATTAAATTGAGACGCGCGAAAGAATTATTTAATGAACTCCGGTTTCGTTTAAAGATGAGGGGTTATGATATCATCAGGTGCATTTGGGGTTGGGTGAGGAGTATAAACGGACGAAATCTGGACACAAGAAAAAGGGAACACGAAGCAAATAAAGAAGCCTGATTTGTCTATTTGAAGAACTGAATTTCAAAAAGGCGCTAAGTCCATTTTATACATTCGAGTTTATCGGTCTGACTGTGTAAAATGAGCTTATTATAATTATGTTTTTGAATGGATATCGAATGCTTAATGTTATACAGATATATTTTAGAGCATAGTCTGCATGTCTTTTAAGTTTGATCTACAGCTAGCCAGAGCATTGTTGCTCTTTTAATCTTTACTCAATTTCTTTGGAAAAACTGATTTAGCGCATTTTGGAAATAAGGTCTTCCTTTACTCTCTTCAGGCTGCCATACAGCGAAATGATACCAAGTATATCATTATGATTATAATAGGGAATGCGGTATTTAAACTGGACCAGCTCGGTTGCGGAAGAGTATATATAAGGCGCGAATGAAAGGGTGGGTTTTTTTTTCTCTTAAAGGGATCTAATAACTTTGTTGATATGTGCCAAAATTGGTATTAAATTGGTTTATAAAATGTTTATTTCTGTGATCTGATATGTCCAATGAGTGATGTATAAAAAAAAATGTTATGGTAAATGAATGTCAAAATGACCGAGTAATGAGCAAAAATGCAAATTGACATTCGCAAACTCATTGCACCGACTTTGTTGAAAATTATAATTATCCACTTGATAATTAATTATAAATCTGAACATTTCAATCATGCATATCTTCATAACGGAAGAGAAATGTGAAGAACCGAAAACTGCTTCATGCATGCTCCTATTGGTAATAAGTATGAGCTATGTCAAAACCGCTAGAGTGATCCATGCATGTAAGATTTGAGGATTTTGACAATGTTACTAGGCCCTTTAACCGCGAAGCTAGGACAATTAGAAAAGGGGAGCCCAACGTGCAAATGTTTACCCTTCCCTTACCCTCGGATCGATAACATCGTGAAGCCAAGAAATTAAGGCGAACCCGCTAGGATGATTGATGCTATCCAAACAGACAGTAGAATAACTCTGTATGCGATTACGCCTCAAATGCGCTTCAACATTAATATCGCGATGTATACAATCATGAGCCCAATTGACACACCTGCTTGCCCGTTCTAATTCTGTTTAAATCTTCTGCAATAATTTGTTTCTTCAAATTTTAAAAATGTTGTATACTCACTGAGTCAAATGTGCTTTTCCCACTTTTGTCCCAGTTAGATGTTATGATTTCGTTTCGTGAATAAAGTGAAGTGATATGGAGGGACGATTATAGACATGCATGATAGATAAAATACCGTTATGTGATAATAATTATATGATACTATTATTATCACATTATTTAAAAACATTCGAATACATTATAATATGCGATAATAATATAATCACATTATTTTAGTTTTTGTATATTCATTATAATTATTCTACTTTTACTTTTCTATATTGTTGTTCTCTTCCTACTGGGCAACGTGTCTTTTTGACACGGCCGGTTGTAGCAACCGCTCCTGAAGATTAAGATTTGAATTTGAATTGTAGATTATTAAAGCTATATTTTAGGAGAAAAGAACGAACGAGCCGTTACCAATTATTACAAATCATTTTAAAAGTGAGGTTTATTAAATGCAATGCGTGATGCTGAATGCGGAAATCCTCTTTACTGTCACAATTTGTAATGTTGGTTTAATAATTAATTGTTTACTATTCCTCAACTAATATTCGATTTTCTCGATGCAAAATGCTAAAATGCTAATAAAATCTGTCAACTAGTTGCATATTTACAGATGAGTTAATAATTATTATACTGTTTCATATTGTCTGCAGCGAATATAACGGCGAATAACAACAGTTTCTTTTTGAGAGGTTTTCTTAAACAAGTTAAAGATGTTGTTCAGATTAAGAGCTATCCCAAAGCTACTGTTTCGCTTACTAATGCATGAAACTCGTATTATCTGGGAGGGAATATAAGGGCAATGATCTGATGAAAATATCAGGACCTCGAAAATAGTTTCTTAAAGGAAAACAAAACAAAACTAGGAGATAAAAGTGCAGCCACGTCCGATGCTCGATAATTAATCATCTCTTATATCGCAATGACACTTTAACCATTCTTTTCATTAAATCCCATGCATTATCTTGTCATCTGCTTTCGATCAATCCTTCTTCCACAAATGGACTTTTTCCAAACCCTTCAAGTAAACTAAACAGTTACACCCTGACACAAATTTCCATTCCTTTTACATGGGTTTGATTTGTTTTTATGTTATGTTTTATCTTGTTGGGGGAGCTAAATTGGTTCAAATGAAGTAATGGACACGAGTTAATGTCGAACTATGGTTAGCTCGGAGGAAATAATTAGTTTTTTCCGCCAAATTTGCATCGATGCGTGCCAATGTTTTGCGCCAATCTTTTTTTTTCTTCTCCGAGCGTGCTGATGGGTGTCAGTATGCAGCGCAATTACCAAAGATCATCACTTTTTGCTGATTTAGTAATTCTAAATACAACTGGGAAAGAGAGAGGGAGAGGGTGTGGTTCTAAAACAGAGAGAGAGAGAGAGAGTGTGATATTATGTCCCTGATTTTTAAAAGTTATACGTTTCGGATCAAGCGGAAGTCCATTCCACACGAACCTGGAACGTGTGGCTTTCATCAATTCAATGGCCGTTATATCGAAGAGCAGTATATCGAAACTTTTATTGGAATAATGCAACAGAGTAATTATGTGGGGTTATTTTTAATCTGATGTATTGTTTATTCTCGAAAGCACTCTCGCCTTTTACTTTCCCAGCACATGCACGAATGTTTTGATCATCATTAAAGGTTTGACGCAGAACTCGGTATGATTTCCAATATTTTGTGATTTGTTTCGGAATTAGAATAATTTAGTTAATTGTTTTCTCGGGAATACAAATGTGGATAGTTAAACAAATTGAAGCCAAACTTATTAAATTAAAATGCCCGAGGTACTCAACATGACTGATAAAAACATAAAAAACGAAGATTCCATCCCTCTATTTCGTTTCGAGTTTTGTGGGTATTAAAATGTATTGATTTCAAGAAATTGTTGGGTTCATGATAATATAATTTGACCGGGATCACGAATCAAATAACTATCATCACATCCGACATAAACAAAATAAAGAGAGAAAAGGAAAATGATACGAACACATTCGAGGCAGAAATATTAATCCTTTAAAAAAATGGGATATGATTAAAAGAGAAGAGAAATCATGCCTCGTCTACCGTATTTGGAAGTCAGAGTAAACGGCTTAATGATTTAGTATTTTAATGAGTTGATATTTAATGATATAGCTAATAATAAGGTAGCTATCAATAGTTTCACATTCGAATAACCATGATACTATATAACTGATGATGATATTGCGACTTAACACTTTGAGTGCCAGGGATTTCACAGCTCTATGGCATTTGTGTGTATTGTGGTGTGCAAATATGCGACATTAGCACTCAAGGAGGTTAAGGATAAAACGATAACATAGAGGACAATAATCATGTACAATTTAGCGGGCATGCATTGATCATATCAAATTGAGGAGGACAATAACAATGTCAAAATGAGAAAAAATGGAATGATGGAGTAGAAATGGGGCCAAGGAAGTAATCTGTTTCCTGGCGAGATGCGCTCCAACAAGAACAGTACTGTGAATTAAAGTGATCCAGGTAAAGTGTCAGATATTGCACAAAATGACATTTGAGACTTCAATCCTATATCAATATCATTGTAAAATACAATTGAAAGATTTGTGAAAGTTTGAAGGAAAACGAACACTGTTTACCTAGTGAAAAAAACGAATATTGAGTTCATATTTTATCACCGAATACTGATGGCTTGTCGTAGAATTGCAACAGTTATAACTGGCAGCCTATGACGATATATCCGCACCCGTGTATGTTTACATGCGGTATACAACATTCCTGGAATTCCGGCACGTGTTGGATCAAAGTTCTCTAGATCGGGAATGTTTCCCACGCTCGGACGTATCCAGCTGAAACAAGTGTACTTTTCAAATAATGATAATTATCTTCATACTAAAGGGACGTTTGAACAAATCTAACCCTATTTTATTCTTCTCTTACCATAAGCTAAACAACACGGCAGAAGAGAAACGAGGAAGCTCCAATTATTTTTCGTGGAGTTAGACACTTTACCTGGATCACTTTAATCGTTTTTGTATCTGAGAACGTGAAAGATTATCAGCTAAAAATCTAGAGCTAACAAAAAACTGCCTTGAAATTGAATACTTTTGCATTAAAACATTCGAAAAAACTTGTACGCACGATAACATTCATGCACGTACAAGTATAAGAAAGTATAAAGTGGAAAGTTTACGCGCGGTGATGTAAGCGTGTTGAGTCACAAATACGTAGCGGGGGCGGGTGTACAACCCTTATAACGTAGCGATCATTGTTAATGGAAATTTCGATTTTATATTTTTTTCTGCATTTGCCATTATGTATAGGTTTTCCAGGCCAAATTCGTCAAAATAGCAGGCATATTCATTATATGTCATTCAAGTTCGCGTGATTTTTGTAAACCTGCTTGTTTACATTGTTCAATTTTAAACTCCAGAACATTCATCTTCGTCAAATTGCATTCAGTTTACAACGACAACGTATTCAAATTGGTCAGAATGTCAAACAATTTGGCAATACACATCCGTCATTCAAATTCGTGCCAGTTTGCTTGACCTTAGATTTTGGACCGATTTGGGTTTTCTATTTCGTTTTCAGGCGTGCTTCTTTGCACATCTAGCATTCAAATAAGAACGATCAGAACAATCATACAGTATGACGCATTATGAAGGCGGAGGGGGGGGGGGGGGGGGGGGGGGGTGGCAATTTACTTCCCTATTTCCCATTATTCCATCACTCCCCAACCACCACCCCCACCCAAAGCAGGTTTTTTTTTAGGTCATATTTTTCTTTATTCTTTTTTTAAAGACTTATTTTAATCTTTGTTTTCCGATACACACAGCTAATTAATTTTCACATTTTCACATTTAACTGGTAATTGTAATGTTAATACACTTGTTTCATGTTTTCATTTCATTTCCATTTTTCACACAGTGCTTGGGTCATTTCTTTATCTATAATTGTCTTTATTCTGTTTTTAAAGAGTTATCTTAATCTTTCTTTTTGAGATACACACTGCTAATAAAGTGAAATGGAATTGTATAGTCATATTCCTATAAAGCTACACTCTCATTTGTACGAAACGAACGAGTAGCTTTATAGGAAAACAATACAACTAAAGAAATTAATGAAAAGGATTGCACACATTTCAAAGATGTTAGCCGGTGGACGAAATAGATTGCATGAACGCCTACATTTTATCTTTGAGGACGAAATCGAATGCTCTTCACCTGATTTTCTAAGTTGAATGGTGTTATTTCAATTCGGTTTGACAAAAGTTGGCAATCGCACGGTCCAAAAATAAAATTGAATGAAATTATTTGCTAATTGAAACACGATCCTGATCTTCATTCAATTTCGTTCTAAATTGCGTGCTGTTAATGAACATTATTTTTAGTGCTATTTTCACGAAATTGGCCGGGAAACCCTATATTATCCATTTTTTTGTTGCCATTTATTTGTTTGTTTTAATGGAATATACATAAATTATGTATCAATAATTATTAGTTGGGCAGTTATGCATGCTTTCTATAACTTACCCGATGATGCCATTGTTAGTTTTAAAGGGATCTAGTATCATTGTCAAAATCCTCAAAACTTACTCGGAACTCTAGCGGTTCTCACATACCTCGTTGTATTCGTAAGCATGGAACAGCTTTCGGATTTCCAAATTTCTCTTCTGTTATAAAGAAATGTTTGATTGAAGAGTTCAGATTTATAATGTTCTACTGAATAAATTACGAAGTCTGTACAAAGTCAGTGCAATGAGTTAGTGAATATCACTTTGCATTTTCGCTCATTACTAGGTCATATGACATTAATTTAAATACCATGGAGTTTTCACTCATCACTCAGTAGACAATCATATCAGATCACAGATATACTCTTTATTAACCATTTGCCAGTTTTTCTACATATCGATACAGTTACTAGATCCCTTTTAACCTGTAAAATTTATAGGGAGGAATATTTTGACAATAGCATAATTGTGCTGTCACACCCGGCCCGGGCAAATAAATAGGTCATACAGGTGTTGTGAATTGGTTTATTAATCATGTTTTATTCTTAATTATGCCAAGCAATATATCGATGTAAAAAATAGGGGAGAGAAGGAAAAAAAAGAAGGCAAAACTGCGAAAATGATGGAGGATATTATTCGTTACCGTCATTTCTAAACAGCAAAAATAAGAAGAATATCATGGCATGTATGGAAAATGACTGATGTATATTGGAAGTGATGGGGTTGGTGGACATGTAGTGTGTCACCTGTGTTTCGTTGTGGGAGGGGGTGGGGCTGGGTGGGTGGATGGGGTCAAAGAAAGCATTATGCGGCCCCTTCATCAAATGTTAGTCCCCCGTATAATATGTGAAACATTTACGGTTGGACTTGGTAATGAACGAATCGTGGGGGGGGGGGGGGGGGGGGGGGGGGGTACGTCGAGCTTTTGAGACAAATCTGGTGCGAGTCTAGGCGACATGTCATCGCTTTTGTGTAATGTAACCCCGACCACGGACTGCGGGGGGATCGGCGGGCATGTAAGATCGTCAAGATATTATATAGGAAGGAGGTGAAATGTTACATATTTTCCTCTTTTTTTAAGTTTTTGCGTTTGATATAATGTTTTATGCCTCCAGAAACACGACGCCGTATAAGCTGTAATCCGAGCGGTGTCGGGTTCCCCCTTTTACAGATGTATCCGTCGACAAGTGTTTATACAGTCTTGCCCTTCTCCCTTTTATCATGTTTATTTCACCCATTATACATCGACGAAACAATGAGCCGGTAAGTGTATCGTCGCGAGACATGTACCGCTATCGTGGAAATGCATCAATTAATGGTGTCAGCGGGCTCGATGAGAAAGAGTGAAGAGAGCCCGCCGCCGAGCCGCTAAAGCCGAAAATTAATGGCGAGTTAGCTTTAGCGTTCCACCGCTCGCTAATTTAGATACTTACATTGAGGCTCCTTCCTCGCCCTCTTATTTTTTTTGGTGTTTTGTCGCAACATTGCTGATTAGTCGTCCGCGCCTTTTTGCGGAGTTGAATTCCCCCACTTCCATTTACTAATTTAGTAGGAAATTTATATGGTGGTGTTTGGTGATTTGATGGAGATTTGGCGTGACAGATGGTTAAGCGACACACGGGGCAGTTCGCATGAGCGGAGACGAGTATAGCTCGCATTCATCTTCCCATTCCCCCCACTCTCCTTTTTCTCTCTTTACGTAATATATATCTTTACCTAACAGTCTATATATTAATCATGTCTATCTAGGGTATCTACCAATTTGTTTACCTATCTAACTATCTTATTATACTCTTGTAACTATATCTATCTATTTATCTATCTATCTATCTTTCACTTTCAATCTCTCTCCACCTCTCTTCGTTTATCATCCCCGCTCATTACAAAATAGGTCTTTCCGGGATCTTTCCATGGCGGGGCCCCCTAATCTGGGAGGTGTATGCATCGACGCGTGAGCTCAGTTTCAGTTCCACCCGTCTGCCCTGTTAAAAACGGCGAGAAAATCCATTTTTATATCGGAATCTGCGGTTTGAAGCAAAATTCTTCGAAAATTGAGATACAATATAATTTTCGCTGATTTATTAAGTTTCTAAATCGGTTGATATTGCAAGGTGTTTGTTTGCATTCATCATCAACAAAATGCATGTCCCTTATTAACATCTTATATATTTTCAACAATGATGCTCTACGTTTCCGTAAAACTGTGGAATTATTAATTTAGTAAAAAAGATGATGATGATGATGATGATGACGATGATGACGATGATGACGATGATGACGATAATGATGATGATGATGGTGATGATGATGATGATGGTGATGATGATGATGATGGTGATGATGATGACGATGATGACGATGATGACGATGATGATGATGAAGGTGATGATGATGATGATGATGATGATGATGATGGTGATGATGATGATGATGGTGATGATGACGATGATGATGATGATGACGATGATAACGATGATGACGATGATGATGATGATGGTGATGATGATGATGATGATGATGAAGATGTACTGTTATATTGCAATTATTATTATTGTTAATAATAATTAGTATTAATAAGGCCATAAGTATCTGATGTTAGTACAAATATGATTTTGCAGTTATCTGCGGTAGATCGTAAAGTACTGATATTTGATTCATCACTATTTGCACAATATCAGCAAAGTTCCTAGATCCATTTAACCTGTAGAAAAAAAACTTTCTGTCACTTGTTTTAATCGATATAAGCTGTATAATGATATATTCATAATTATAATCTTTCCATATTCTATTTTAGTCAGATAATTATCTATTATGTATTTAAACCCCAATTAAACTAACATAAATCGGCTCAACACTGACCGATCCGGTTATATAATAATTTATAGGCTGCTTGGTAAAGTGTGAAGCGCGTTTATCCTCACGGGAAATCGCTATATAAATAACTGTTAATATTATTATTGGTAAGGATGGTGAAGTTCACGGTTCTGTTGATTGGAACAATCATTTCGATCTTTACGAGAGAGCAAAAGACGGACAATGTATTTAAACTTTCAAGCTTATACAAGTCTGACTAATACCTGACACTAACCACTCCAACTTTGGATCAAAACCTTCCAAAATGATAATAATGTGTGGTCATAATCTACGGTAGATATAAACAGACCGATATTTAATGAGGCTGGAAACGACCGAATGTGCCTTTAAACCAGAGATAACTGACCGACCTCCAACACTGACCAGTAAAGTCGACTGACCACAGGCGATCGAACACCCCTTGCATAAATGATTGATGATTGTGGTCATCTTAGGTAGATGATGACATGCCGATCTCAGAAATGGCGCACTAACACGTTTTTTGTTTGTAATTATTTTGAATCAGAAATTCGGTCTTTATACATGATATCATGCCTAATTATAGAGATACTATAAATAGCGTATAGTTATTGCGTTATAAGTTTGTTTGTTTGTTTGCATTTATTTCCGAAATCACAACAATAAATACAGCAATGAAGTGCAACGGGGGATTGACCCAATTCAGCAGAATTAAACAGACAAAACCGCTGTTCTTCTTTGGGGTCCCAAACGAGAACAGACTGTTTCAATTATCTACAATTCTTTAATCCAGAAGAACTGACCGATAGTCTGACCGAAGCGACAGATCCACCACCCATGTGAACGACTGTTTGGTAATCTACAGGGAGTTATCATAAACACATCGACCTAATGATAGCATACAACGCATGCGCATGGCTGATGAGAACACGTGGCCAACCACGCCAATGACGCCATTAATATTAAAATACGCCCTTCAAGATCGCCTTTCTATGCCCACTTGGGAGCGCGCCGGAGTCTGACAATTATTGTTTGTTAAAGGTCGATAGGGCCAACTAAACGGAGCAAGATTGTTTACACTCCGTGTCCGTACAAACGGAGGTGTAATCCTCCCCCCCCCCCCCCCCCCCCTTCTCCCTCTCTCTCTCTCTCATATCATTTTTATATCGACCTTGTTTCTTTGTCTGATTCCAGCAATCTCTGCCACATATCTGCATACTTCGAGTTTGTATTGGATTAGCTGAATCACAGTTTGTCGAACAATGGCCTTCGCTTGGGAGAGATTTTGTTCCCTTCATAATCATTATCAAGATATTTGTCTTCTGTTTCAGTTGGCGATGATATGGCGCTGTAATTAACTCCGCTTGAAAAGTAAATACGGCGTCTCTTCATGCAGCGTTTGGGGTTGTATTTATATTACGTGGTGGCGTGGATACGATTTCTTTTGTTTGATGTTTCTCTACATTAATGACGATGTTTCATTGTGAGGTGATGACATCATCTTGTATCAGAGCATGTGTGAGACGATTTGATTCGTGTACGATCGTAAAGCTATCCTGGGGTGGGGATTTTGGGATTATACCACCAACCCATCAATGCAGGCATTGCGGGGGTTGAAATCTCGGACGCGCTTCGCTTTTGTTGTGACTCGACCGACTCATGCGCGATGTAATATGTTATGACGACGCGAAGCGCCTAATGGAATTCCGGCTTTCTCTTCGTTACGTTAAATAAGTAATTAAGATAGAAATGAAAAGAAAGAAAGAAAGTGAGGGATAGAAGGTGATAAGAGGGAGATGATAGTAAGAGAAGGAGACAAAGAAAGATGAGGAAATAGAGATGGTGGTGGTGGAAGAGCGGCGAAGAGAGAGAGAGGGGGTAAGAGAAAGAAAGAGGTGGATAGATACAGTCATGGTGAGAGGGAGAGGAACGGAGGGGATGGATGGGAGAGGGGAAAGGGCATACAAAGGAGGCCGTGGGATAATTAATAGAGATAAAGAATAAAGGGGGAATATCAAGAGAGAGGGGTGGGTTGTTAAACAGAAGGAGTGGGTGGAGGAAGACGAATCTAGAGAAAGGACAAGAGATAGGCTAGATAAGGAGAGAGACGAAAAACACGAAATTGTTGTGTAAACGGGTATTTTGGGGGCCACTGAACAAAGGCATTTTACTCGGTGATTGCCAAGGCGAGAGTGGTTGCGGGGGGAATATATGGGCCAAGAGCGGCGGCTTGATATACGGCTCTGTTATGATTATCCACTCACGAATGGGCCCGACTAGATTGAATTACTTATCATGGCTTTTTCACTGTAATCAATGATCATTTTCGCAAGAAAGATCACTTAACTCATTACGCGAATAAAAGTTATTACTGGTAATTACGGACACTAAGTGCCTGGTCCGAATGGCGGTTTTTATGACCGATGTATATTATGATGTATACAATCATATCAACAAGAAGTACATTTTCGACCGTACGATATATCAATTTTCTGTTTATATTCTGGCAATTGGAATGCGGATTATTGTGTGTGTGTGTTTTGTTTTTTTTTACGCGCGGCAAATATTCCACTTATGACTCGGATGAAAGCAAAGTTCAAGATCCCGCCGAACATAATAGCCCCCGGACTTGATTTTCCAAATTGATGCATCCAAGAAAACAAATAAACATTAATTTCTCTTTTCTTTTTTTTACAAATCACTTCAAATCTACGGTAGATTTCACAATCGTGTCATGAAGGAGATTACTAAATAAAGACCATCATGAATATTGCTGCAATTCGCTTCGTAATCGAATGCCGAAATCGACCTTGCCTGCACTTTTTTTTTGGAAGTTATATACACGCGTATAGTCATTATCGAACGTAAACCATATCTCATTACTTATTTTAAAACATAAATAACAAATTGAAAACCATTGTGTGAAACTGTGCTTATATTAGTTTTTGTTAATTGTGTTAATTTGTATGTAAATATGTTAAGCGCTTAGAGGCTCTTTGCAATATGCGCTATATAAATGTCTATTATTATTATTATTATATTACACTCTCGGTAATATTGACCTCATACACAAACTCATATCGAACTTACAATTGCTACTTATTTTATATGTTTCTCTTGTTTTATCTTGCATGTAAGAATGTATATTGTGCGCGAGCACATGCATGTGATGTGTTTAAAAATGTAAACAAATAAATCATTCAAAATCGGTAATGTTTATTTACATTGAACTAATAATATATTATTTTTATTTTGGTTTATGGCCCTTGTTATTGGAGGGATGTTAATTAAAATAAATCTTCTTAATGGAGAAAAAACACTTTGGGACCATATATTCAGAGAAGCCGATCAGCAATCATGGTCATATTATGGAAGATGAATGAAAGAAATAGTCAGATAAAATGGGTACTAATAGGTCAAGAATTAACAAAGTTATTATGATAACATGAATAATATTCATTATAACTACACGGATTGTTGTCTTATATCACTGCTGATTGTGATTAAATTTCACTTATTTCTCATTATTCAAAATGTAAAAACAACTTTCTGCCACTCTTTTATCTATGTTATTTGTATAATGATAGTTCATACAGTCATGTCATAATCATAATCTATCCATACTGAGTCTCTATATTGGTCAGCAAAATTATCTAGCAAACGAAAAAAGTACCTATATAATATAATATGTTTTACAATTTCGTGTACAAACATACTTATGAAGTTATGACTGACTGTTCATGAATGGCGTAATAAACGTGAGCGATTTTAAAATTGTGAAGCACCCAGTTCGACATAAAGTTCAAGGAGTCAAAACTTTATTGTTTCTCGGCTGTTTTGATTAGATTTTAACTGCAGATTATATCAGTCAGCTCAACAATAAGTTATAGTCCAACGGTAGATGTTTACGTAAAGTATAGTCAGTGTTAATAAAAAGTTTCGAGTGAAAAGGGGAGGCGATGGAAGGGGTTATATTGCAAAATAAATATTAACTGTTGATGAAAACTGTTGCAGAGCCCAGACGCGATAAAACAAATTTTCATGCTCACTTGGAAATAGAACTTTTGGAATGAATTCTAAACTTTATATTCATCGCATTCCTATCCCTTTGAAATGTTATACTTTTAAGTACTATTGCATAGAATTGAGGGGGTGGGATGATATAAAAACATGGATGAGTAAAATACTGTGATTCGGTGGAATCGTGACAAGAGGGCCGTTGTAGCAATTCTGAACGTACCGGAGACGATCCTGTAAATTCCTTTTCATCATGGCATGAACACTTTGGAAAAGCGATGTGACTAAAAAGGACATGATATTTCGATCGGTATACAAGTCATGATCATTCATTCAGTAGTGTTGTTTAAAAAATAAAACATACAGTATTAGTACATATACTGGATTTTGTTTACACTTGTATATCATGTTTTTACTCTTTAATCTACCAAAAACACCACTCACTTTTCAACATTATCTTGTACAGACACATCTTTTAATGACCGTAGCACGACAAGTTTTAATCGGACGAAAGGACAGCGGAATTACGCGCCTAATTCGCGACTTGTCGCACTTGACACGCACACAACGCCAGCCCCGTCGTCGCCGGTTACCATTCTAATTGAGTAAGCGCTTTGGAGTATTAACATGGAACAACATAGCATTTTCTCTCTCATTTTACTTCACTAGACATCTCCGCCTATACTGTCTTTTTCTTCCACGTATAACGTCATTAAATATCAACTTTATAACTTGATTGACAAATGAAATAACAATTTGAGTATATAATTGATAATTCACAATCATTCCGTTCGACGATCTTGGATAGGATATGTTATTTTATAATCTCAAATTCCAGATGAAAATCATGACGCCAACGAGACGCGTACATTTTGCGCGTAAACCAAAAGTTGATAATCTCGATGTCGGGGCCGGGTACCGGCATTGGGTGGGAAGTTGGGAAATATAAGGTTCGCAGACGCGCGGTGCCATCATGCGAACACCTGGAGCATGTTGTGAACTGCACCCTGGCTCAGCTACTAGTAGGGATCCAGTAACATTGTCCAAATTATCAAAATCAAATTGGAATTCCAGTGGTTCCCTCATACATTGTTGTATTTGTATATTTAAGGGACAGTTCCTCTTTTACAAAACGTCTGAACAGTTTCCAGTTGACGCATGGGGATGAATGTAACACACACACAAACAAATCAGATCGAACAGCCCTGTAATTTGGATTCTACGAATGAAAATCGAATGCGTCCCTCCATCAAACTATACAGGGTGTCTCAGAAAGAATGCAACACCTACGATCGTTAATTTCATCAACATCATAGACCAAATGTCATTGTTTTTTGTTTGATAAGGTAGAACATTGTTTTTCCAACAAAATGATACCATAAGCATTGATTTTGGGTAAGGCGTTTGGATCCTAGGGCCATTTTTCTGAGGCAATGTCGTTTCCTAAATTTGCTACTTTTTCGTCTCCAGCGATCCTCTGAACACTGAGACATTCTCGCCCCACGGCCTCCCATAGACAGAAGAACCGCATGACTGCTCTCCCTTTGATAAAGAAGACAATGTTGCGTAATCGAGTACCCCGTACGGTATGGCTCACATTGTCTTCCTTATCAAAGGGAGATCAGTCATGCGGTTCTTCTGTACAGCTAATTATATGGGAGGCCGTGGGGAGAGAATGCCTCAGTGTTCCGAGGATCGCTGGAGACGAAAAAGTAGCAAATTCAGGAAACGACATTGCCTCAGAAGAATGGCCCTAGGATCCAAACGCCTTACCCAAAATCAATGCTTATGGTATCATTTTGTTGGAAAAAGAATGTTCTACCCAATCAAACCAAAAACAATGACATTTGGTCGATGATGTTGATGAAATTAACGATCGTAGGTGTTGCATTCTTTCTGAGACACCCTGTATATCGGTCAATAAAGATAACTGATTTAGCATAATATTACAACAATATTGTACTTATTCTTGTAAAGGTATTGTGAAACCGACATTTGTAAAGGTATGTCACGGAAACAAATCTCAAAAATGAAGAATATATAATTACATGTAGTCAGTTTAAGCGAGGTTTGGTTATTTTGTTTAGTATTCGCTCATGTCATTGTTATTTGTGCGCGGGTCACGTAGCTAGCGCGGGTCACGTAGGGGTCATGCATAGCGTTATGGCAATCCGTTGGATCCGTGTACGAACTTTCTCAATGGGTGAATACACGTATAATGCACAATTAACCGTTGGACGATGGTTTATTAGTTTTAGGTCTATAACTCCACGAAAAAGAGATTTCAAGCCCTAATTTTTTCAGGCATGCTATTAAATGACATTTTCTTTCATATAAGACAATAACCTCGCAACTTTTGAAATTTGGCTTGCAAAAGAGGGTCTATCCCTTTAACAATAGAAGCACGGGACAGGTTTTGGTTTTTCAAATTTCCCTTTCGTTTAAAAGACATTACAGATTGAAGAGTTCAGATGTTAAACTATCTACTGGATAGTCGTAACCGTGTACAACGTTAGTGCATTATCAATTTGCATTTTTGCTAATTACTAGGCCATGTAACGTCAATTTAACTTGAAATTTTCACACAATACCAAGAGGACATATAAGGTAATAGCAATATACTGCACATTGTACATATTGTATACTATTTTGCACATGTCAACAAAGTTACTAGATCCCTTTAATGCAGTGCGCACAAACCAAAGGTAACGAATCTTTGGACCACCCTCAACATGCACACTCATGACAACCTTTAAGCATTATCATAGATGATAACTTGTGTGCGGTATTGAACTGAATAATCCACCGGAAGAGCTTATTGGAATATGGAATGAGGGACTACAACAACAACAATAGAACGAGTGACGGTGTTAAACCTTATTATCAGAAGTTTTGAAATAGTTTTGCACAGTCATTATTAATACTAGCACTATCATTTTTTCATTTTTTTAATACTTATTCTTATAAACATATTTGCATAAATATTTAAAAAATAAAATGTCCTGTTTTATATATTATTTCCACTTTTTCCATTACAAGTCACACTTTCATTCTTTTCTTTCCCTGTCTACATTATTTTCTCTCCTTTTCTGTCTTGTTTTCTTCCTTTCTTTCTTTACAACGGATTACGGATCTCTTTTTTTGCGAGAGGTCTGTGATGAAATTCGATCCGAATAGTTTTGGAGACGCTGTGAAAGAATAAGAATAGCGGAATGAAAATACGGCTTTCATAATTATTATAGAGTCTTTTTAATGGTTACACCCACAAACTCACTGCGATGCCGCGGGCCCATTATTGTAAATGCAACACCTCATTAAAGATTTACCCCCGCCGACACATGATACGGCTAGAAAAATAAATGAAAGGTGATAATTCGATACCTTTTTACATCATGGCGTTCCAGTATATGATATCGAGACTCAAATGTCAAATAATAATTTGTAGTGGGTTTGTTCTCTGACATTTGCATCCGCTGCGCTTGATTAATTTCATTTACAAATACAATTTGATACCTGATTCTGATCATCGGTCATCAATATTTCATGCTTCGCCATTTCATAATTTAATAATAAATACAAAATTAAAACAAACCAGAAAAATACGAACACGCAAAAGAACCAAAAACGACAAATTCTCTTCTTCATCCTGATACATGTAGCTCACCAAAATGCAAAGTGTAACAAATTGCTGACAAAGTTGCAAGTAATTCAATCCCGGGTATTTTAAATATTGTGTACGATCCATTATCAAATTTTCTGTTATTTGACCCGACTACATTAGCGATTCAGTTAACTGTCTGTTGCTCTATGAATATTAAATATTTAAAAAAACACAAGTAAAAACTGGTCGGGGCTGCATGCAAGGATATGCTTTATATGTAATCATAAATGTCACTTTATACGACATTCTTGGTCCGATCATGTTGTTTTCTGTTTATTTTAATCGCGAAGATGTGCGAATACCTTAATTCCCATCTCGACGTATTTCAATCGACTTAAGTGCAATGGAATAATGAATCAAAAGCTTTTGGAACTAAACGATAATTATGCATAACACATTTTAGTTCTGATTTTTGAGTTTATTATTACCCTTTCTAATTATTGTGTATGCCCCCCATGCAAAACAGTCTTGAAATCTTGAAGAGCAAAATAGTATAATTGACATCACGATTCAATTTATGTTGCTCTTCAAAGAAAAAAAAGCTTGCGGATGTCGTTGCACTCAAACTTAGTTCATAGAGTTATTCGCTATCCCCCGTCTTTTACTTTAAAGGGATAGTTAAGTTTTGGTGTAGATGTCGCTTCAAGAATTTGTTTTTGTTTTGTTTGTGAATTATACTGATTTCTTTTTAATGATAATTTACAAGTTTGAGGTCCTATATTTCAGTTTGACCAGAATTCTAGCTCTATAATTATAGTTACTGTGTTGCTACAATGCACAAACTTGACAACGGGTTGAAAGGGTTTATTACAATGTTAAAGGTAGTGTTGAGTATTGGTATTTCCCGAAGTGCCACCCGATATTTTTTTGTGAGATAATGAAAAACTGACTGTCAAATTCGAAAGAACATACAATTCTAATGACAGAATAAACTTTATTTGATCAAAATCGGTTCAGAAACGGCTGAAATATCCATAAATATATTTTTAAAATGTTTTTCACCGGCAATCACCGGGCGATATTTAGACTTTTTAGAAAAATTTCAAAAAATGCTCGACTACTTTGAAAAAAAATCAGAATAGGTTTTTAAAAGGTCGTTGATGAAATCTCTATTGAATCATTATTTAAAAAAACATTGAATGCACAATTTTGTATGAGAAAAGGCTAAAACCAATGATTTTTTTTTTAAATAGCGCCCTCTTGAGTTGTAACGGCTCTTTTTGAATGATAACAGGGGTTTTACTATAGTCGTTTGTAATTGTGTATACTTTTCGAGCATGGTGAAGTTATAACTATTACTTTGTACCGTAATGGTGCAGGTTTTGGTACTAAAGATAAGTTTGACCAATACTCAACTATCCCTTTAACTTGTCAACTGAGTGATGTGTGTAAGTTTGATGTTAAAATGATTTGTCATTTGGCCAAGAAGTATGCGAAGTCCCAATATTTAGGTTTGTAAAGAGTTGAAAAACACTCATGTATTTTTTTAAATTTTGATTCAAATCAAATCATAAATACTTCAACAAAGTTGATATTATTACAAAACTAAAACCAGTTTCACATGTTATACTCGAGACCCTGATAAAAAAATAAAAAAAAGATTTTAATTCTTGACCTGCAATATGGACACTACTCATCGATCCGTTGCATGTCATAACGCACCCTTTACTGGTGTTTAATTTTGATCTATTGACTTGTTTTGTTGAAAGCACGGGTACCAAAACTAAAGGAATATTTAGTTGTAAAATGAAAACCGAGGAACGCACGCACGCACGCAAACGTACACACACTCACACACACATACGTGCGCGCACACACACACACGCACGCATGCACGCTCGTTCACCACCCTACCACAGACAGACAGACACACACACACACACACACACAAACAGTGCTCGTTGATAAATTAAGAGATATACCTTACTTCAACAACAACAAAAGTAATTACAAAGCTTCTTTAAATTATGAGTTTCCAGTTTATTTTTGTTGCATCGTCAAAATTATCTGCATTTACTTGACATTTTCTTCATCATGTCTCTTGTACACAAAACAATACAATCATGTACATGTACTGCAAATAAAAACGGGCCCATTATTCATCAATTATTAAGTACATTATTCCAACATTACACCTATCATAAACATGAATTCATCCGGCACAAGATTCCACAAAAAGTCAAAACATGGACTGTATATTAGTATTTCACTGTTCCCGTGGCATGTCTATAGCAATAATTCATATTTTTGCAAGGTTGAACTCATCATTTGAAAGGCAAACATACAATTTTAAAGAAGAATTTGAGAGGGAATTAGTTTCGCGTATACTACGCAGTGGAACCTCGTAATAAATAAAGCTCTGATATAACAAACAAACTTACATGAAAAAGTAATTATGTTGGTACCAGATCTTTCTATATAATGATGTTTTTAAACTTGATACAAGATACATGATAAAACAAGGTAATTTGTATGGACCCTCATAATAACAAGGTTCCACTGTAATTACACATGACAGAAATTGGGCGCAGTAATTATTATTCTTTGGCAGTGAAAACGTGAAAGCCCCTATGTGAACATGCAGCATACAATACATGTATAATGTGTCTACTTTATTGTACAGGTCCTTTTCAAATCTATTCACACAGGAGGGGGGGGGGGGGGGGGGGGCTGTACCCTCCCCCCCCCCCCCCCAGCCCCCCTTCCCCCAAAGCGTTTTGAAAAACAAAACCATATTCAGCACTTTTTGCAGCCAAAAACTAAAGCAATAATGCCTCCTGCCACTTCGTTGGCGGAGGCATAAGCAATGTTTTGGGGCAACATCTGTTCAGATTTGCACAACTCAAGTATTTTTTTTAAGATCCTCAGTCCTCCTTGAAGAAGGAAAACAATATCTGTATGCCCATGGTGTTCATCATTAGTTAAATTAACATGGCAGATCAGTGTAGACTTTATTTTTTTTAATCCTAAAATACATAGTTGGGAAACGGAACTTGCATTAAAAAAAAAAACCATTACGTAACATGTGGCAACTATTGAAGAAAAAAGAAAGTGTACACGTGCCTCTTCCTGCGCTTTTCTTCAGTTATCTCCTCCAATATTGTCAATATATCAAAGTTTGAAATGCCAGTACGTACGATGGTACCAGTATATCAGTTCAGCACTACTTTTTTTCTCATTCATTCACCCATTAATTATCATCTCAATTTCAAGACGGAGGGAGTGATAGTTCTTCATTCAAAGGTATTCTTCAAAGTAAAAAATAAAATAATAATCAACCCAAAACAGATGCTATTCAAATGCATTGTTGCTGTTTCTGCATGATTGTAATAAATAATAATAAATGTCTCTTTTGTAATATGGCGCATTTCAAAACCGGAGGAATTCTCAGTGCGCTTAACTATAACATTTCACCTGCTTGGCTGTACCTACTAGCGGATATTAATACAGTTCTTACAAAATCTTGTGTGCCCCTGTATTAACCCTATGGGAATCACAGTATCAAGGAGGGGAGGGGTTAAGTATTTGAAAAGGTGGCGAGCGGGGACGCCTTTCCGATCGATGTAAAGGTCTCTCTGAAAATAAGTCGATAGCTCGGGGTCAAATGAATTCCTTGGATGGCGATAAAGAAAGGAAGTGTGATATCGAGTGGTCGGACTCGAAAGGATTCATCACTTTGAACTTTGAAGGTGTGTTCATCTCCTCTCGTTTAATGGGATCTAGTAACATTGTCAAAATTCTCAAAACTGACTTAGAACTCTGACGGTTCTCACATGTATTTGTATTACTAATAGAAGCATGGAGCAGGTTTTGGTTGTCCAAATTTATTTTTCATTATTATAAAGATAATTATGTATGATTGAAGTGTTCAGATTTGAAAATATCTAGTGGAGAATTTCCAGTTGAGTTAGCAAATATCACTTTTCTTGGTTATGTGACATTGATTTGCAATTAATTTTTCACACATCACTCAGTGGACATATCAGATCACAGAAATACACATTTTATCAACCCTTCATCGCTTTTTGCATATTTCAACAAAGTTACTAGATCTGTTTAAGCCTATTATAACCAGTATTTTGAAACCTAGTTTTAGGCTAAAAAAAAGCTTGTGACAGACTTGAGCATGTTCCAACATTTTGATTAATACTCGGGTTATGGGCTAAATGAGAAGATAAACTCACCCTCCTACCGGAAAGTGGAAATGAAAGTGATGCAAGAGAGAACAAAAATGCTTCTAGAGGGTGGGCGGAAACACATTTTTTTTGTAACCAAACAATGGATTTCCTGAGGCGTCTGGCTTTTGCATCTGCTCGGACTAAAAATTGTGGATAAGTCGCTCTTCTGTTCGTTCCTTATAAAAAGTCGTTCTCGCATACTTCCACCTTTCTTTGTATAAAATTGCGATATCGTTATTGTTATTATTTGGTCATCAGAATGTAAATCGTCTCGTCAGAATTTTTCTTTCTTGTTATAGACAAGCTTTGGATAAAAAAATTCTACAATTTTGAGTTTTCAAAGAAATGTCTGAACTCTGAACCTGAAAAGCAAACTATATATTTTAAAAAATGGACTGGAAAATATTGACCTTGAAATGATACAAATTTTTAAATTGACATAAAATTTCCCCCAAAATGTAATATTCAAATACTTCACCTATTCACTCCCATCCATTGATTTCCCGATAAAATTCATACATGGTCCACTTGGCTTTGGCTTGGTCCACTTCATTAATGCTAAGCTTACATTTATTGCATGATAAAACATGGAAATTGTGGGCGTAAATTTATTGAGATCAACAATTATAACAGATTGCTTAAAATTGGGTAGTAGTCGTTGATACCTTTTGTCCACAGTTTGAGCAGGTGATTTTGATCATGGGAGTTAATGTTATGTTGAAATTGGTCCTCGATTTTAAATAGGTTTGGTTCACTAATGTATGCACATTCTTAAGTCATATTGTACGGAATTACATTACAATCATTTAATTTCCCTTGTTGATTCATAACAAATTAATTATTCTTACAATATTTGCATGCATATCAACACAATTCCTATCACAATAACTTGATAATTTTGTTTGAAAAAGGTAAGTATACATCACTCATGTTCAGATAGTGTTCATGAAGCTTAACAAACCTTTTGCATGTAAGTAGAAGAATGCACTGAAAGAAACTGTGGGTACTATCTTTAGACATTTACAGTTATTACCGATTCAAACAGCGAGGAAACTAAACAAACATTATTTGAGAAAAAGAAATTGGGCTTCTTTTCGCCCCGAGAATCAAACACGAGACCATCCGGATTGCCAGACCGGTGCTCTTACCATCGAGCCAGAAAGCTCTTGTATGGTGGTACTTCACATGTTATTAATAGTTGCTGGTACACATACACTCCTCACACTTGCAACATGTACATGTCATATGTGCAGGGGTAATAACACATGAACTTGTGGAGAAATCTGTTTCATTGCATGCCCAAATGTACCCTCCGAGTGCCATATTTAATTTCAAGCCTGTACATGACCAGGGCCCGTTGCAGAAAGAGATACAATCGATTGTAAGTTACAATCGATTGTAAGTCAGACAATTTGCGAGTTTCAACCAATCTGATTTCCGCATGTAGAACACGTGGTCGGACTTACAATTAATCGTAACTTACAATCGATTGTATCTCTTTCTGCAACGGGACCCCTGGTCCTGTAAACAAGTTTACATAAATACATAAAAAGCTTAATCCCCTCATGCATCTATATATAATCAAAATAATAATAATAATAATAATAATTTGTACAAAAAACAATAGAAAACATAAGGGAGACGTTTTTGAGGGGAAAAATAATTCATAAAGTGTGCCGCCAATCAGTCTGACCACGCTAACACCACTGTCTACGATGAATAGAAAGGTAGTTCAGCATGGTATTAAAGGGACTTAGTAACATTGTCCAAATCCTCAAAATCCAATTGAAATTATAGCGGTTCCCTCATACCTTGTTGTATTCTTATTAACAAAAAAAGCATGGGACAGCTTTCGGTTTTTCAAATTTCCCTTTCGTTAAAAAGGTATTTACGATTGAATTGTTCAGATGTCAAATTATCCAATGGATCGTCAGAACCGTGTACAAAGTGAGTGCAATGAGTTAGTGAATGTCACTTTGCATTTTTGCTCATTACTCGGCCATATAAAGTCCATTTAACTTGAAATTTTCACACAACACCCAGTGGACATATCAGATAACAACAATATACATTGTATCAACCACTCTTCGCTTTTTGCACATGTCAACAAAGTTACTAGATCCCTTGAGTGTGGCTTCAATTTGTTCAAAAGATATGTATTGTGTGCATTTATGAACTGTATAGCGACTTTAGTCAACCTTGGTACAGATTTAGATCATTTTATGAATACATGTACCTGATGCATAAAACTCAACTTTTCCCCAAGTTATCTCTCACATACATGTATAACACAAATACACTACATGTGCATGTACATGTATAAAATACAACTAAAATGCAACTTGGCTATATAAAGGGAACAAAGTCATTTATAAATCCATGAAGCCTCATGGGTGAAAATTTGGACTGAAAACAATGTTTTCAAACAGTGCTTTCTATTTGTTTAATTTGTCCTACCTCTGTATAAAGGGAATAAATGTTCACAAACAAACAATCTAATGCAACTTTGCACACGGCCATACATGTATATCAAACATTAAGTTGAATTTAAACTTGAAGTTGTAATTTTTCTCTGATGTTTAAGTGCAACTATTTATGCAATGGGCCCATTCTCAGTCTTATCCAGTCTTCATTAATCCTCAATTCCATTCATTAACGGCAGTTTAATTCATTTGTTTACAACGGTTTAAAAAAACATGATCTATTTATAATATGTCATTAAAGATCATATCACGATAATGAATTGCTGTATTGTGAATGATCACGCATGGTATTCTACACGTCGCATCTATAGCAAAAAAGGGAACGGGGAGATTTTAAAAATGACATAATTGGACTAACTGATTTATTCCTTAGTGTTCTAGAGCTATCTCTGACACAGTCCTTAATAACCAATTATAGATGGTTCGATTTGTTTTTATAACACAAATTGTTGATAAGACCACCAGTCCGAGTACTTTCAGGACACAGCCTGAGTGGATTTAAGCTTTAACTGAATTCAAAATTTGAGGCATACGGGCTGCTGTCGATTTCAGCACACACAAAGGTTAAACGGAAAACAATCATGTCCATGTCGGACAAATGAACAAAACAAAATAATAAACTACATTTCATCTTTGCCGACTAATATTGCACTTCATACGTGGGCTCGCTTACGCTGTGTAGGCACGGAGGAATAAATAAAACGCCCACGTTGCATTGAATATGTACAGATATATTATAGAAATATTCATATGTATATACACGTTTGTATTCACATTTATACAACGCACAAGGAGATGAGTCGTTACAAGAAAATATTCATCATCTTCGAAAAAACAGAACGAGACAATTTTAGCCTGGCTTCAAGTCTCAAGGCAATTTTCTTCACATATGTGTTCAGTCAAACCTGTCTTGGTGGCCACCTGTCTATAGTGGCCACTAAAAGTGATCCCCGGCAGAGAAGAAGAACAGTGATATGGAACCTGAGAATTGAGGTCACCTGTCTACACAGTAGCCACTATTCTTGTTTCCCTTTATCGGTGGTTACTATAAACAGGATTGACTGTATAGTCAATAATATGCCCAATTTCTTATTTTTGGGATAAACAGTTCATACTACTGATTAAGGAATCAATCTTTTTCTGCTTAAACATTTCCCTTCGTAGATCCTACATAGCCCACCAGGTTCCCACCAGGTTCTGTGCAATAAATGTTCTTGAAGGTGACAACAAATTTGGCAGCAATTATTAAGATTCATAATGATATTTGTTTTAATCTAAGAAAGCTTATTTCTGGTAGATTTCAGGTTGGGCAACTCTTAAGAGGCAGTTTGAATTCTTTGTCCCGATCTTCATGGTGGCTGGTGTTTCCTCCCACTACAAGATAGAGCAGATGATCATTTTCACCTATTCCTGGCGTTCTCTGCCACATCATGCTCATCCTCATATCTTCTAGGTCTAAAGACTGTCAGGTGTCTGAGGTCCCTGAACCTGATGACAGGTGCCTCTCACCACCCTCACATCTCTTGAGGATAATGCAGAGATTGACAGGACATTTAGTTTGTTACCTCAGTTTTTAGAGGCATTCAATCAATTTTTTATTATGCACATCTGGGAGAACCCTTCAAACCGGGGCCGATCAATGCAAAAAGGAGAGCTCTGACCACTGACGTTTAGCAGGCATTATTTCCCACTCAGCCTGATGATGAGCCACAATGCTTTCGGCTCCCAGATCACCAAGATCTTTAGACTTCATGTTGACTTTGATGAAAGTGTCACATTGGACGTGGTGTGGCAAGATTGGTAGAGCGCACGCTTTCCGAGTTCTCAAGTTTTTCCGCATTCGTCCTTCAGCAAGACAATTAATCCACTATTGCTGCTCTCTACCCAGGTGTACAAATGGTCTAGTGAAAATAGGCCTGGTGCACCTCTACGGTTGCCTGCGGCTAGTATGCTCCCCGGGGAGTTGAGAATGTGTACAAGATCAAAACAGTTACTCATTTCTTCTGGTTCCCAGGGCTTTGAGGAGGTGATTTATCCGAGTTCCCTGAGCCCGACGATAACTGTCGCTTCTTGCGGCTCCCCGGTCTGTTGGGGTTGATACTGGCGGCAGACGAGGTAGAGGTGAGGGTACTTGATGAGGCTGTCAGATCTGTCTGGGTGCTGATCCCGGGTACCTCACTGGATGGCGTCTTTTCTTCTCCTGGATGAAAAATTAATTTAAAAAAACAATGATTAATTATTTATAAGATTGAACAGTTTTGATTTCTTCTTCTGGATAGAATTTAAAACAATTTAAAGAATTTACAGTCCAGCTGATTCAACATGTTGAATCAGCTCTGGCTGATCGGGCGACTCTAGCTATACTGAATACCAGTCGGAATTGTCTGGAGTCAGTTCTCTGTGCATAATAGACTTTAGATGCATTTAAACTTTTAACTTACATCATTCTCTCCTTGACATTGTATAAATTCCCATAGAGTTTAATTCACTGTTTGAAAATAATTATATACTTGATATACATAGAGCCCAATATGGGCTTTAGATGCATTCGAACTTAACTTAAATCATTCTCTCCTTGATATTGTATAAATTCCCAGCAAGTCAATTCACTATTCACAAGGTTCTTGTCTGCAATAGAGTACATGTATAAACCCCAGCACTGACCTTTGACCTCCTTGCGACTGCTTCCTCTAGGTGAGTTCCTGTCCGGGATGCCCTGGCCGCCCACGCCGGAGATCTTGACCGATGAGGAGAAGGAGCCATGGTGGACCTGGCCCGGGACCATGGTGGTCAGTAGTCTCTCTGGCTGGGAGAAGCGGTTGGGTCTGATCATACTGCCAGATGGGGACACTTGGTGGGGTTTCTCTGTAGGTTTGTTATTTGTGTGTGAGTGTGTGTGGGGGGGGGGGGGGCGGGCGAGGGTTGGAGTGTACAGAATACAATTAGAAGAGAATTTGGCAGAATGGGAGTTAAGAAGAGAGAAGAGATGAGGAGACAAGATGGGAGGAGGGCAGAGGAGAGGAAAGGAGTGAGGGAACAGAATAGAAGAGAAAATAATGGGAGTTAAAAGGAGAGAAGGGAGGAGATGGGAGAATTGATGAGAGAGAAGAGAAGAGAAGAGAAGAGAAGAGAAGAGAAGAGAAGAGAAGAGAAGAGAAGAGAAGAGAAGAGAAGAGAAGAGAAGAGAAGAGAAGAGAAGAGAAGAGAAGAGAAGAGAAGAGAAGAGAAGAGAAGAGAAGAGAAGAGAAGAGAAGAGAATAGTAGGAGAGAGAAGAGACGAGGAGAGGAGAGGAGTGAGGGAATAGAATAGAAGAGAAAATAATGGGAGTTAAAAGGAGAGAAGGGAGGAGATGGGAGAATAGATGAGAGAAGAGAAGAGAAGAGAATAGTAGGAGAAAGAAGAGATGATGAGAGGAGAGGAAAGAAGAGGAGAGAAGCGAGAAGAGGAGAGGAAAAATAGAGAAAGGGGAATTCAGGAAGAAGCAAAAAGAAAATAACAAAAAAACATTATTAACATGTGATACAATACATACTCATGTCACTCAAAATAAACACAGAGTGGTCTCTATCAACTTTGATTTACAAGTACCGGCCTTCTACATCTTAATCAAAGCCAAAAATGTCTTGATTTTCTAGCAGAAATCCAACTTACTAAACCATTTCCCAAAAGAATGCATTACCAATACAAACAACACTGTATGGCTGCATACCTATGGACCAAGGCAGTATCACGTTAGCCAAGTGACATTTCGATTCAGCTTACCTTAGTAAACAAAATGAATGTAACTTTTGTTTTGCACTGACATTTGGCTTCCTTGAGAAACGCGAGACTTTTCATATGCATGCCACTAGATACTGTACATTCTGAATGTAATTAGTAATTTGAGAAGTTAAAATACATAAAAAATACTCGCAACCCGATCTCGCTCACAAAAAAATTTCCCTTCAAATGAAATTAAGAGTGGCATTTTCTGCCATTCAAACATTAATACAATATGCTGCAAATTTCAAGCATCTTGTAATCAAGGTAAGAACAAATGAATACAGTAATGCAAAACTTGGTATACTCTCTTACGATGTGTTTAAAAACAACGAACATACACAATTGTAATTATCTCTGTTCCTTTTAACTGATGCCTGGGGGGTGTTTCACAAAGATCCTAAGTTGAACTTAACTTTAAGTATGGTAAGCCATGTGTAGCCTTGAAATACAATATATTCAAAAGCAAAAATGCAAGTATTTTAGACTTTTCATGAATTTTACATCAGGAACATGAAATCTCATTGATAAAAGAAAAATATGAATGATTTGAAACAACATTTTATGCCTTTTAAAAGGACTTTTACAATTTGTTTTCAAAGAAACTAATGACTTTCCATACTTTTTAAGTCCAACTTAGAGTTAAAGGGGACCACCAGGCAAAGAACAACACATTATTATAATTGTTTTGGTATCGTTTTGTGATATCAAATAGATACCCAACATTTTACAAAGGGTTGTGTAATTCATAAACAAAGCAATTAATTTCCACCACTTACGGAACCACTACTATTTCCTGATTCGTTCGCTCTGCACAGAGCGCGTTGACTCTGCACACCGGTAGTCTTCTCATTCAGACCGCATGAACGCATGCTTTAGATGCGTTTTTCAATTATATATTTTTTCTGGAAACATATTTTTGTGAATTTGTTGATGGAATGGAATACTAAAGATGTTACCTTTCTTTAATAAGAATACTATTTTTGGGTGGTGGTACCCTTTAAGTTCAAATTAGGATCTTTGTGAAACACCCCCCTGTACAGCTAGTATGTACATGCAAATCTAAAAATCTCTCGCTGCAAAAGAAAATAAGAGGGAAAGTAATGCCTCGCAAAAGAAAACAATTTTCAATAAATTTCCCTCATGAACTCTGAGACTATACAATACAGCAATCAAAAGATGAAATATGATCAGAACAAAATGTTATGCGAAAAACATAATTATGTTGATATTAAAATGTTATATTTGCAGCAAAACATGCAGATTACTCCAATGATAATCAGCACCAATATTCTGGAGGTGTTAATATACAAATATGCTTGTAAACATGTTACTCAAAGCATTGTATGTCAGTACTCTCATGATTGATATATAACAGATCAAAATTATTATGATTTCGTGCTTAAAACCATTAATTTACTCTGGATAAATACATGTAGAAAATGTTCACAGGCTTGCAATGAGTTTTGATGTGCATTAAATTAATACATTGTTAAATATAGTTAAACAAATATGCTCAGAAGAAGTACATTGGCTATTTTGGTGCAAATATTATGATACAATAAATATTGTCATTAAAACATGCATAATATTTACAAAACTTCAACATATATGTTGATACATGTATGTATACTAGTCTTGTTAAGTTTGAATTTAAAGTAATTTATTAAGTAGAGCCAACCTTCCAAACATATATGCTCATGTTCTTTTCAAGGGCAAATGATGTAACACAACTAAATAATAATAATAATAATAATAATATATTACATTTGTATAGCGTTATAATACAATGTTTCTAAACAAACTAGGTTTGAATTCAATCAGAGGAATACATTTAATAACACACTGCCATTAATTAATGCTGACATACGCAAACATCACAGCAATTCACCTCAAAATATTAATTGTGAAATGCAGGAGCACTGCCTTTAATACAAGCAGTGATATTGAAATGCAGGATTGACAAAACTTATGATATATTACTGCATAAATTAAACAGGTACGTAACCAAATACTACATGTAGCATCTATTTCATGATTATATATTAATTGTTTTTGATAACTGTACAAGCAGGGTTAATATTCAAATGCAGGATTGAGACAAAATTAGATATTACTGCACAAGGTAAACAGGTTTCAACTAAATACTAGCATTCATTTCATGACTATCTATTAATTAATAATCGAGTGTCAAATAGCCTTTGCGTCGTGATTGGCAGCATGGCTAGTATGCTCTCTGGGGAGTTGAGATAGTAAGCAAATAATTACCGTTGGTGAAGGTGATGGGACAAACTATCACTTCTGAGGCGATCTGGATGTAGCTATCTTTCCGAAGCAAAGCTGAGGAAAGATAGCGTATACATTTCAGATCGCTGAGGAAGTGATAGTTTGCCATCGCCTGAAACCAAAAGGTGATTATTTGCTTTATATTCCACATCGGAAACATTTCACTGGTAGGGTCTACGAGAAAGACAATCTAACAGTGCACAGTGCACAGTGCGGTGGCCGTGGTCGCCTGCTGCATTGAAGATAGTACATGGTGCAACAAACTTTCACCGAAGATAGTACCAGTGCACCCAAGATAGTACACAGTGTAACAAACTTTTTTTCTCCCATCAATGATGGGCGAAACTATATTTCCTCACGTGATTAACTTTTGACCAATCGTAGAGCAAGATTCTTAGTATGTGGAATATAATATGCAATATCTAGTGTGAAAAACATGCAAACTTTGTCTTTGGTCTTCTTTGTCAACAGCTTTAGGTGCGGATTTACCGAGATATCAATTATAATGATTCCATGACTTCTGTTCCTGCAAAAACTCCTTTGCTATAGTTTTTTTTTTCTTCACAAACCAGCAAAATATTTCAAACCAAGCCAAAACTCCAACCCTAACTCTCTCTAAAATGGATAACATGTATTCTCCATAGACCCTAGCCCAAGTATTGTAGGGACCAGTCCAGAAGGGGTTAAGTAATTGTTGACAGGAGCAAATATCACACCACTATTTCTAACAAATTACTTACAAGCAAATTCTCTTCAATCACCCCCTACAATGCATTTAAATCATAATTTTGAATACAGAACTCTGAAATCAACTCTTTTATTTTGATACTTGATAGGTCAACATTAAAGGTGCACCTGTAAAGTGTCAGATATTGCCCAAAATTACATTTGAGACTTCAATCCTATACCAAAATTATTGTAAGATATATGTCCGAATGATGTGTGAAAGTTTCATTGAAAAAGAACACTGCTTTCCTGGTTAAAAAAGCAAAAATTTGCGTCAGCTTTTACAACGAATTATTGTATAACGTGTATGATGTTTATGACTGTTCATTAACGCTCTTGAGCTGAATGATTATCAATGATAGATATGGTCATACTAAAGGGGCATTTAAAAAAAATCTAACCCTATTTTATTCTTCTCTTACCATAAGCCAAACAACATGGTAGAAGAGAAATGTGGAAGCTCCAAGTAATTTTGGTGGAGTTAGACACTTTACTGGTTTCACTTTAAGGAGATACTGACATGCATACAGTATATACTTGATATTAAAAAGATGTGTATGATTACTGTCCATAACCAATATACATTTTCAATATATATGACTGGCTATAGCAAAAAACTGCACTTGTCGGTAATTCATGTTTTGAAGATATTGGCATTTTAAGTTCAAATAATGTGTGTAAAAGGCTTATGATTGTAAAATTTAAACAATCATATATTCGCCAATTATTGACCAATTAGTTAGAATAAAGCATCAAATGAAAGCTTGTAGTGAGGCCTTTCTAATGGTATGAAAATCTACATTTTGATTTTGACCGACAAGTGCCAGGTTTTGCTATAGCTGGTCACATATACTAGATATTTAAAAGATGATTTATATTGAAGTCAACAATTTCACCGTTCCTTTTATGATAAAGCTGTTGGCAAACACCACTCAGCGCAGCAGGCCATGTTTAATTAGTGCCAACTGCGGTGCTGATTTATCACCACAAATGGGCACATTTCAAGTAATCTGGAAACACGAGGATAAAGCACATCCATGCCTCGCACATCAGCGTCAAAATCATTGTGGCTTTACATAATTATGTTATGTATACTTTATTTTGATACCCGTCTTCTAAACTGTTGTTCTTCACCTTTTCATGATACGACACTCCATCAACTTGGGTACAAATCGTTAAGCAAGCAAACCATTATTGATGTTTGCAAATCTGAGTTTCAGAGGAGAATTATTCCTTTATATTGGGATGATTATATTGCGATTCTTTTCTTTCATATCACTACACCAGCTCAGACGATAAATGACCTCAAGCAGACAACAAATAATTGTGATTTTTGCGAATCAGAAAAGCTTCACAGGATATTTATATAATTATTGGGACATGTTTCCACTCCTAAAATCCATGTTCTTCCTCTGTTCATATAAATTAGTACCAAACAAAAACCAGCTTGTAAAATATTTGTTTTTACACTGGTACAACATAATAGCCATTTACCTACTGGACAGATACAATAACCATGCCAGCATCTAATGTTGGAATATTATCATCAACTATTTAAAGGGATCTAGTAACTTTGTTGACATGTTCAAAAAGTGATGAATGGTTGATTCAATTGTTATCTGATATGTCCACTGGGTATTGTGTGAAGATTTCAAGTTAAATGAACGTTAAATGGCCGAGAAATGAGCAAAAATTCAAAGTGATGTTCACTAACTCATTGCACTCACTTTGTACACGGTTTTCGCGATCCGTTGGATTATTTAACATCTGAACACTTCAATCATAAATATCTTTTTAACGAAAGGGAAATTCAAAAAATCAAAACCTGTCCCATGCTTTTTTGTTAATACGAACACAACAAAGTATGAGGGAACCACTAGAAATCCAATTGGATTTTGAGGATTTGGACAATGTTACTAAGTCCCTTTAAGTGCCTATAGTGCTAACTTGGCTGGCAGAATTCCTTGCTCAAGAGGGAGTAGAAAGTGCACATCATGTGCTGATCGATTGTGAGTGTGTCTGGTTACTGGGGTAATAATATAATTGCAAAGTGCAAATAAGCTCTGGGCACACTTGTCTATGTATTAATGTTAAATTGTTTTGGGCAATATGAATTAGCACTAATACTTTAAACTTGTATGTCCATAGATCTTTACAATTAACAGTTCTAATAACATTTTGTGCTTTGAGCATCTTAATAGGTGAATATTATGCAATATTAATATTGAATATTATTACTATTAATTATTACAACTGCAGCAAATCAAAAGAAATGTATGAATTTATAACGCAAACAATGTCAAGGTGTATTTCAATATATATATACGATAGTGAGTCAAAGTTAGGCTCTGATGTTAGGATATGCCCCCATATTGGGGTTTTGAATTACTTCAACCTGATCCCTTCTAGATTTTCAGCGTGTTCACACACACAAAATTGTCATCCCTTAATCATGACTAAAGAATCATGACTAACGAAACGTCGTATAAAGAATCATGATTAACGAAACTGACGAACGGTCACACACACACAAACAAAATCCCAAACCAGCTGGCCTTCAGCTGTTCGAAAACATCGTATAAGTGCGCAGTTTGCTGTCTTTTTTCTGTCTGCTGAAATGAGAGGTCAGGTCTCCTTTTGCACGCGGTCACGTTAAGCCACGCCCCGTTAATCATGATTAACGAGTCACCGGATGTTCACACACAAAACGAACGTGATTCTTTAGTCAGCTCTCGTACGTAACGAAGGTCATACCCTCGTTTCGTTAATCATGATTCTCTATACGTCATTTCGTTGAGTGATCGTTCAGACACACAATTTCCAACAATTTCCGTCGTATAGCTAATCAGGAGCTGATTCTTTAGTCAGCTGCTGATTAGTTTTACGATAAAATTTGTGTGTGTGAACACAGGGTTTGTCATTCTCATGGGGTTCACACAGGGGGGAAGCAGGTTCCTGTAGGCAATGGGTTAAGGCCGTGTGACAAGGGTGACTGTTTATACTTTGAAGCATGCACATTGTGTGTCCACAGGGATATTAATAAGTGGAGACAAACAAAAAAAGAATATTAAAACAAAAAGGTTAAATGTTCACATACCATCGTCAGATTGGAGAGTTACCACACATTTGTTTTTCTTGGGCGAGTAATAAACATAATCTTTCAGAATTCAGAAAGCGAGGGGAAACAAAAGAATAGCATATTTATGAGATTGAAGAAAAAAAAAGTAACACGAAAGCTATGCAGCTAGGTTAAAAGAATATAAGCATCAATTAAAACACAATCACACAATGTCAATTTCAAACATGTTACGCACAATTACACATCAAAATAATTAATATAATAATGATTTTATAATTAAGTACACATATTCATCAGTGCAGTGTTTGCTGAAATATTGTTTGAAAAATGAAGCCTATTTTTCATAGTGTTCCTGTTCAATCCATTTACTTATAAAACAAAAATGGTACTGATTTGTTACTTCAAATTTTTATTGAACATGCTGTTTACATTAACACAAGAGGGCGCTATTAAGACAGCTGATTCTTTAAACCCAATCCTTCAAACTTTTAAAATGTGATTTTGTATTTTTCTAAAATCATAATTCAATAGAGTAATTATCATAATTGATTTAAAAGCTACTTTGTTATATATTCAACAACGTGTAGAATTTATCAATATTACATTTCATATCATAGCTAATAAAAGTCATTGCCAGAAACTTTTATTATAAATGACTTTACTTGTGGATATACATGTATCAGCCATTTCTTAACATATTTTGATCAAACAAAGGCTGTTTTGTTTCAAAATGTATGTGTTCTTCCAATTGCTACACTCAGTTTGTCTCTACCTCGTAAAATATTTGTTTGGGGGAAGCGCCCTATAAACCAGGGGGGTGTTTCACAAAGATCCTAAGTTGAACATATAAGTTGGACTTACAGTAACTATTATGCAAAGCCATTTGTAGCCTTGAAATAAAATATATTCAAAAGCAAAAATGCAAGTATTTTAGACTTTTCATGAATGTCAATGTAGACTTTTCATCAAGAACATGAAATATTTTCAAAGGTACTAACAGCTTTCCATAATTTTAAAGTCCAACTTAGAGTTAAGTTCAACTTCTGATCTTTGTGAAACACCCCCCCCCCCCACCCGAACTTTATTATCCCAATGTTATGGGTGAGGGAAAATTTGTTGAAGAGTGTTTGCACCCAAGTTAAGAATATCAAATTAAGGGTCATGTTTTTGTTTAAATTGCTAGACACATCACACAAGAAAAATGTCAATGTAGACTCACCATGAGTTTTTAATCTACATCTAATGGGAAAATGTGCAACAAATCATTAACAGTTATTAAATGATATGTGGTCAAATTCTTCGCTATTTCATGGGTACAAAAAGCCTCCACACTAAACTTTGTTTCTGTACTGGCCTATTCAAGTAAAATCTTTAAAAATGTGAACATTTTACTTGCCCTCTTACTTCTAGATGACATTTACACATATGAATTTACATTGTTATCTCATACATGTAGTTGAACAATTATTTAGTTTGATCATGCAATTAAACTAAATGATTTATGAAATGTTACTTCCCAACATCAATTATACTTGCCCCGGGCAAGCGGGCAAGTGCTATTGTCGAGCCCTGGGTACAATGATCTTGGTAAATAAGTACACAACAAATAATATACATATAAAGCGCAGAATCAATACAGACCGCACACAATATTTCACAAAACATTCAGATTTATTCATAACAGAAAATTTTGTTTGTGTGTTATTATGTTAAGTTCATTATATTGAAAATTAATATACATGTTATAAGTGTCATTTGCATTTAATTCATAAATGTTAAAGACCAAATTGTGTAGTATTGTTATTCATTTAACGTACAAGGTTAATTCCTTTAAAACATTTAAGTTAAGTGTGAAAAACGAAAATTTGGTTATAATTAAAAATCAACTGAATACTCTGTGGTGATATTTAAAATAGAAACAAAAAAGTGGTGAAGTAAATAAAGGAAATAAGCTTTTTTGTAATAAAAGTATTATCAACTGAATACTTTGTGGTGATATTTAAAATAGAAACAAAAAAGTGGTGAAGCAAATAAAGGAAATATTAAAGCTTTTTTGTAATAAAAGTATTATCAACTGAATACTTTGTTTGTGGTGATATTTAAAATATACAAAAGTGGTGAAATAAATTAAGGAAATATTAAAGCTTTTTTGTAATAAAGGTATTATCAACTGAATACTTTGTTTGTGGTGAAATCTAAAAAAGAAACAAAGTGGTGAAGGAAATAAAGGAAATATCAAAGTTGTACCCCAAATAAAATTGGAATATACATGTATAATATTGAATCAGGGAAAACAAATAATATCAAATGTAATCAAATCTTTCAAGGAATACATCAAACAACAAAGAAAATACAAAATAAGAAAATAAGATTATTTCTTCTGATAACTTGTAATTTCGCAAAACTATTCAAATTTTTTATATTAATTGTAATGAATAAATACTGGGAAAACAACATTCATTGAAATTAAAGAACAAAATTGGCAAAGGAAATGAAAAAGAATCAAGCTAAAAGTAATGAAGACCAAAATTTTAAAAAAGCAAGAAACAAACAAATGTGTAAAGTTAACACTGTATCAAACAATTGTCTTACATGCTTTGACTGATGTTGAAACAGCTCAGGAAAATGAAATCTTTAACCTAATTAATTTCACCTTAATCTCAAGCATTTTTGCTTTGTTTTTATTATATAAAAAAAAATAAAACCCAAACCAAGCCATCAACCAGTTGGCAAATCATGCCAAAAACGAACCCTGAAACTGAAAGTCTAAATCTCAAATATTTTGTTTTAATGTCTGATAAAAACAGAACACCCAAAACCATACCAAACCACCCTGCAAAAGAAGTAATCATTACCCTGAAAGTCTAAATCTCATATATTTGTTTTGTTGTCTGATAAAAACAGAACACCCAAAACCAAACCAAACCACCCTGCAAAAGAAGTAATCATTACCCTGAAAGTCTAAATCTCATATATTTGTTTTGTTGTCTGATAAAACAAAACACCCAAAACCATACCAAACCACCCTGCAAAAGAAGTAATCATTACCCTCAATGTCTAAATCTCATATATTTGTTTACATTTTTGTCTGATAAAACAAAACACCCAAAACCAAACCAAACCACCCTGCAAAAGAAGTAATCATTACCCTGAAAGTCTAAATTTCATTTTATTTGTTTTGTTGTCTGATTAAACAAAACACCCAAAACCAAACCAAACCACCCTGCAAAAGAAGTAATCATTACCCTGAAAGTCTTAATCTCATATATTTGTTTTGTTGTCTGATAAAACAAAACACCCAAAACCATACCAAACCACCCTGCAAAAGAAGTAATCATTACCCTGAAAGTCTTAATCTCATATATTTGTTTTGTTGTCTGATAAAACAAAACACCCAAAACCATACCAAACCAAATCACCCTGCAAAAGAAGTAATCATTACCCTAAAAGTCTTAATCTCATATTTTTGTTGTTGTCTGATAAAACAAAACACCCATAACCAAACGAAAACAAACCAAACCACCATAATGCTAAAGAAGTAATAATTACCCTCAATGTCTTAATCTCAACCATTTGTTTAAATTTTTGTCTGATAAAACAAAACACCCAAAACCGAACCAATCCGAACCAAACCGAACCAATCCAAACCAAACTACCATTAGATATGTAAAGGGGAACATGCATGTATATAACATTCAGGTACAAGAAATCACATTTACTTTGGTTAAATCAAGAAGGCTATCAAAGGGATGCATTTATCTACATTTCTCTTGTCCAGAATCTTTGTTTTGAAACATACATGTACATGTAGTTCAGGCTTTAATCTTTTCACTTGATGTAAGTTTTGCCTCAAACAAGTTATAAAACACTGATTCTAGGCTTAAAGCAAATCCAGATAAATGCATCAAAATATATAAGTCCCAAATTGCTGATTCAGAGCTATTAAAGCAAATTCTAGATAAATGCATCAAAATGTATAAGGAATGGATAAAGTTCCAACAGCAAATTAAGGGTTATCGGGAAAGGCTACTGACAGTTGTCGAACACTTTGTATATAATACAATAAGTTATAAGAAATGGAGAAAGTTCCAACAACAAATTACGGGTTAAGGTGTCGTCACATATCATCGGATAGCATTTATAAACGGATGCCCGACGGATGGAAAATTTGCAAAGTCAAATTATCCAGTGGTGAAAGTTTACTCCACTGCTGCACGCACAAAACTTTCCCCTGGATAACACATCGGTCATCGACTGACAAGTATCGCATTCGCCGAACAAGAAACGGGCAAGAAATGCATACGAACGGAGACAAACGGATGGAAAATTGTGCTCTCCGTGGGAAGTCCTTTAACGCTATCCAGTGATATGTGACAAGGGCTATATAGGGGAAGGGCCACTGACAATCGCCAAACACATTGGGTATATAGATATAGAATAAGATTTATTAAATACAGCAAACACCAAACGCCGGGGTCGAAGAAAAGTGGAGATTTACCGGTTGTTTTTGCGTTGAGCTGTAGCTTCGTCGGTAGGAGGGCGGACTTGGAGTCTACGGTGGTGATGCCGTGGGCAGGAGCACTGCCCGACGATTCAGGGCTAGTGAAAAACTTTGTGTCTGATGGATGCATGCATGTGAGGAAGGGCAAACTCAATTACTTTATAATCAATGCTAGAGATAACCTCTTTATTTCCCCTTTGTTGGCCTGATCAGGCAGGTAAAGACAAAACCACTTATAGGCCTCCGCACGAAGGAAAACATTGACAATTTGAGTTTAACATTACAAAATTCAGGACTTAGTAATATAACAAACTTTGTGTCTGATGCATGCATGTAAGGAATAACAAACTCAATCAATTAAAGGCAAATGAAAGTGCTCGTAAAACGTTATTCTAGTGACTGAATACTCAAATATATACTTAAAATACTAATTTGCTTATTTATTCAACTTTATTTGACTCCACAATTGCTGGGTAATTGTAAAACGATATCTTTATTGCATGAATTATCAGACTTTAACAGTTACCATGAAACAGAAACATAAGATGATTTTAAAATGTTAGCACATTTTTCATTAACAGATTATCATTCTGCAGAAAAACATGAATTAATATCAAGATCACTACTATGAACAGTTGGTGCTATTAGGAACACACACTACAATGTAACCACTGCCATGATTAAAACCATGAAGTGCTAAGAAAAACATTGTTTCACAAACAGTATTTTAGTCATTCTCTTTGTACTACAAAAAAGACAATGAATTGCACATATTATGGTTAAACACACTATACACTGAAAATACACAATCATGAAATGATCAAGAAGTATGATACAAAATGAAGAGTCATGCTTAAGACCTGTTGCGTACAATTTGATAGGATTGATTTAAATTGCACAAATTAATCAAGGATTTCAATCACAAATTAACTCATGGATAACTATTTGAATTTGATATTATAACATGCATTCTTCACAGACCCCCATCTTAAGCATTTTTGGACCAGTTCTTGGCCCCCTAACACAAAGATGAACGACTAATGACACAACTAATTTACTTGACCTAATGAACTGACCGTATGATTAATCATACTCATCAATTAGTTAATCTAACAGTCAATAAATTGATTGTAGAATTGATCGTAAATCTTTGCTATTACAATTGATTGCTTCTCTTTCTGCAATGGGGCCCTGATCAGGTTAAAATATGACAACTCTGTAAAAATCTGGGTAAAAATGTCACAAAAAATGTTGCTCATACTCACTCTGTATTTTCTGGCGTGCGAGGGCGGGCTCAAAGACGTGCGCCGAGAAGTCTTCAAAGGTGGAGCAGTCCTTGTGGTTCCTGACGATGGTATCCAGATACTTTGCTCGCTCCTCGTAGCTAAGTTGGGGATTTAGGGTCAAGGATTTTTTTTCTTTTCTTTCAAGGCAGGATATTACATTTATAACGAATCTAACAAATCAGCACAGGCCCAAAAATGTCATCATTGCCACATTTTACTTTTTTTACTTGACCAAATGGACAACCAAGTTCAGAATTGTTAGTGTTTTCTTTATTTGGGGCCACTAAAATGTGAAAAACTGAATGGTCAACCAAATATAATTTACAAAATTGTAAAGTATTTTGAATTCTTTGTTTGAGGCCACTAAAATGTGAAAAAATGAATAGACAACCAAATATAACAGAATCGTTAGTGTTGTTGTTGCTTTTTTTTTTGGGGGGGGGGGTACTATAATGTAAGTTTTTAAAAAAAATCATGTTATTACTTGCCAGAACTGGGTCACAAGGAGAACAAGTTAATTTCTAGCATTGCAATTTTATAAATGCTTGCCTGTAAACCTGGGGCAAGTACATGTAGAAGACTTTTAAGGGTTGAACATTTTATATTCCAAAGTACTTCCTTTGCCATACCAACAGAAATGAAAAAGTGATCCATTAACTTTGTAAAATCAACCAACATTGTATTGCTCTGGCCTCTGGGCTCATAACATACCCACCCATTCATCTCCAAAATCTTCAATTAAACAAATAATGATTAATTCTTCTTTGTTCTTATTTTTTAACATATTCTATCATTATACTTTAATTATATACTAGCTCAAATTACATCACCTCAAATTGGAAAATTTTGCTCTGAGCTCATAAACTTTAAGTATCAATCATACCCACCCATTCCTCCAACAAATCGTTCAGTTAAACAAATAATGATTTAATCAGAATATCAAATGCTGGTACAGAACAAGTACCATTATGTATGCACAGAAAGATAACACTATAAAGTAATCTCTTTATTCTATTTTTGTTTGTTCACATTAAATTTTACAATAATACCAGCTTAAATGTTGTAGCCACCAACTGGAACACTTTGAAGTGGGTTGGCCCTGTTTATCTGACCCATCATCTGGTAACTAAATAGCCATTTGGACACTCATCCAAAATACATGTACTTTACCAACATATCGTCGGACGATACTTAGTCCCTTATTGTACTAATAGGAGATAAATACGTTTAAAGTTTTGGAGGCCTGTAGCAACCAAATGCAGCTTTCTTTGATTTTTTGGGTATCAATATTTATAATAATTATGAATAATTGTCTGAATATTTTAGCACCACATAGAGGAAGCTCCTGTCTACAACATGGTATGCATGTACATGTATAACTCAATTTGCCAAAAATGGACTTAACACCCTTATCACTCTAATACCCCACAATCTATAAAGGCATGCTCTGTACGAGAGAGAGAGACGGTATGGCAGCAGTTAAAACATCCATCCACGGAGCACCGCAATCTCGGTTTTAAAGAGGTTCTCACGTTTCCACGCCGGCTGACATCCAAACCCCACTTGATTGCTCCATATTTTCACTTCTGCTGGCGCGAGCCCTATTAGGTTACTCAGTATCAATCTGGATCTTCATACAAAGTGGGGGCATGCAACTCAATATCCTTGAATTCGCTCAAGAGAGAGACACTAGTGTACATTGTAGATATGTGGACAAACAGGCACAATTTATTAATAGTATCACAGATATTTTATTTTATTTTCACCCTTTACCTGTTTAATATTTAATCCATCTCTCAGAAATCTATTTTTTTTTTTCATCCTTTGCCCGTTAAATGAATATTGATCCCATCTCACACTTTTAATCTTAATTATCAACCGTATTGATGTAGTAACAGTATCAATTGATCTTTCGGGCAAATCTGCATCAATATACAGAGCAAAATATAGCTTGCACTTAATTTTCTAGCACCCTCCCTCTCAGTTATACATGTAGAATTGACTTTTCTATAGCATGTAATAAATTGAAAAATATTTCGATGTAAATATGCTCAGTATGCATATCAAATGTACAGTATATATTACCCTAGTATCAAAATGATAGAACATATGGAAAGGCTATTAGATACATGTTCATTTAATAACCCATTCCCTTCCAGTTTCCCTTCCAGTTTCTGAAATCCCCATAGACTTTGTACACAACCCACCCGGTTCCCGTAGGCAAGGGGTTAATTTTTAAAAAGACCACTTTTTCTGTATCCCTTCGATGGTCTTTATAGACAGGTTTGACGTATTGAACAGTAAAATAAGGGACTTCCATACCACCAAAAGTTCAATACACAACATTACCCCATCCTATACACCAACATCTGCACAATCATTCAGTTAATACATGTAATATCAACGCATAAAAACCAATTTATTACAACAGGACAGTATAGAAACACAGTTACTGGAAAGTTTTCCTCAAAAAGCGGCTAACGCATCAAAGTGATAACGTCTATTTACACCATATAAACTAATGGTACCTACTAATTTTTCTAACAGAAACAGAAACTCATAAATGCGTACATTGTACATCAAGCCTTCACCTTCGTTAAATAAAAAATAGTACGTATATTTGGGGTATTTAATGGCCAATTTCTTGACCCCATTTTATGCATGGCTTTTTCCTCCTAATGAAGAGCTCCCTATTAAAAAATGTATGTCTCCTTCATCAGGGCTTGCAAATTTCGCACCACAATATACAAATGTAAATGAATTCTAGTTTGACGGGAGAAAGAGAACAGTTTTTCGCCGTTCCTCCAATTACCTTCCGCAATTTCGAATGAATTGTTGATTAACTTTCCGGATACGCTATGAGAATTGGAATGGCGTAACAGGCGTTCTTTACACACAAAAAAACTCCTCCATTAACACAATAACCTTGTAATCTCAGTATTGTAATGCTCTCCTAAATTTTTCACAAAACAAGATTTCCTATGCTGCAGGATAATTAGTGAGAATAACACTAATTACGGAGGCAGGCATTCATAAAAAAAAACTCCCCCATTAACACACTAAACTTGTAACAGCATTGTAACCCTCTCCTAAATTTCTCCCAAAATGAGGTTTTCTAACCACGGGATAATTAGTCGGAGTAATAGTAATTATGGTGGTGCTTTTAGCGGAAAGTAACTTCCAGAGTAACTGGTTGTACTCGATGAGCATTACACTAACTTGTAATTATTAGCAATCAAGTGTAATGGAGGTGGCATAAATATCAATTTAATTCAGCTGCCAAGTAGCCTAATGTCAATGACCACTCATACCAAAAACACTTTCTTTTAATGCACACGTTAAACCTATATGGCAGTGCTGGAAATCAATGCTCCATCAGGCATGCAAGTAAAATCAAGTTCAGACATTTCAAATTTTGGTGGCCCAAAAGCAATATTGAGAGGCCCCCCTCCCCCCCCCCTAAAAAAATTAACAATAAATAAATAAGTCTTTATATAAATGGCATTTCAACCACACAAAGACAACAAAATGTCAATAAATGTAATGCTTTGTAGTATATATGTATATATGTTTTATCAAGTTAATCCCTTGTAAATGATACACAATTTAGTCACATGGCTTTATTAAAGGGATATATATGCATGGATAAATGTATAATCAAACTTCATTTGAGCGGGGGTATACTTAGCTTTCAATTAAAGGGACTTAGTAACTTTGTCCAAATCCTCAAAATAAATTTTTCATTCTAGCAGTTCCCTCATACCTTGTTGTATTCGTATTAACAATAAAATCATGGGACAGGTTTCGGTTTTTCAAATTTCCCTTTCGTTACAAAGATATGTACGATCGAAGTATTCAGATAAGAAAAACTCTGGGCGAGTTTTTCTTCTGTGTACAAAGTGAGTGCAGTGAGTTATTGAATATCATTTTGCATTTTCGCTCATTACTTGGCCATGCAATGTCCATTTGACTTGAAATTTTCACACAATACCCTGTGGACATATGAGATAACAATAATATACATTGCATCAACCATTCATCACTTTTTGCACATGTCAACAAAGTTACTAGATCCCTTTAATTGTTGTTCTACTTAGTTTTTCCTGATTGATAGCACAAAGCAGTCCTACAAAATCCTTCTTTACAAATAACAGGTACATGTGATTAACAATTTCAAGAAACATTATTTTATTTTTTTATATCAATTCAATTAAAGGTATCTAAAAAATATGTAGACAAAACATTCAGTCCATTGTCTAAAATAAAGACATCACCGGTATAAGAAAGACAAATTTATTTCATACAAAACAAATAACATCATTTTTTTTAAACAGTCAATTGAAAACACACTGGAAATATAAAACACACAGAAATCCAAACAACACAAATACCATATGTAGAAAACACATAAATAAAATACAAATACCAAACAGGGAAAAAATACAAATAACAAATAAGTACAACATCATTTTTTTTTTTTTTATGAAATAGTGCTCAAACAAATAGAATACTTTAAACAATTATAAAAGGATACAATTGTTGGTAGAATTCCAGCTGGGATCGTTTGACGCGATTGGCGTTGACTGCCGTGGCTCTGACGAGGCCTGGCAGAACACGGTAATCAACCACGGCTCCGTCAAACAGCGGCCCAAAGAATGGAACCTGCAAATAAAATTGTACGTTTCTCATTAAAAACAAGCGTCTACACTAACATTCTTTTCTTCTTGCCAATCACAAATTGTCAAATTCTACTTGCCCAAACAGAAAATTCACCTACCCCCCCCAAAACCAGTGAAAAAAATACACGAGGGCTCAGGGCGAATTCGCCCCCGAAATGCCAAAAAGAGCCCCCGAAAATCATAAAAGAGCCCCCATAAATTTACATCTAGAGTTCAATGCAAAACAAATATCAGAGTGTTATTTTCATGCAGGAAAGCTTGAAAAGTAGCCCCCGAAAAAAATAATTAGACATTTTTTCCCTGCAAAAAACAATGATTACAATGTAAACAAAATATAAATTAATCAGGCTAGGTTTACTTGATCTGCTTGGCAGATTACTCACTTGTTTCTAGTCTAGAAAAGGTTAACACATGTATATTAAAGAAATTTACAATTTTTTCTTGTAGTAGAACAGAAATGTAAGTGCCCGATACAGCAATAATTAAACTTAGACCCTTTATGAAATTTGACTTGCCTTTGAACATCAATTTACTTGCCCTGGGCAATCGGGCAAGTGCTAGTGTTGAGCCCTGCGTTATAAGTTTTTAAAAAGGGTTAAAGTCTTTCCCATACCAATGTTGGCACATAAGGCAGCGCCTATCTCCGTTTCAATAGCCCTAGGCCACCCGTCTACTAAATGTAGCGAAAGTTACAGAAGGGGGCTAGTCCTCTGGTAACTCGTGTGATTAACTTTCCCTTCTCCATTCTATAAATGCCGAGTGTCTGGCTAGAAGGCAGAAGGTACCATTTTTAAAGTCTTTGGTATGACCCGGTCTGGGTTCGAACCCGGGACCTCCCCTGCATGAGGCGGACACTCTAAACACCTGCGTTATAAGACAGGCCTCAAAATTATTATTTGCCTGTGCCTACTGATTATTAATAATAATAATAATAATAATAATAATATACTCAATTTATATAGCGCCTAATATGATTGACAATCAGTTTGAGTGATATTAGTTTTGGGCCACTAAATTTGCCTGTATGATTTACTTACAAGTATTTTTTTATATTGTGTATATGATTATAGATGTATTGTTGAAATATGGAAAACATGAATAAATCAATCAAAAAAATTAACATTCAATGTAGTCTGATGCATGCATCGTGCATGCCACTGTTTGTACTTGCTTTAACTCCTAGAGTGCCAAGCTCACATTTTTGCGATTTACAATACACACAAATGCCATAGACAGAGCTGCCAAGTTCCATTAGAGCATTTCAGTATTCTCATACCCCAAAATCAGTATTTTGCTAAGGAAATCAGTATTTTTCCGCACGACAAATATATGTTGAGAAACTTCATCATTTCTATTACTTTTATTAGTGCAAAACATACATATAATGAATGAGCATGCCACTAAATATGCATTGGTGCAGAGCTGCCAACCTATAGAGAAAAAAAAATCCTAAACAAAAAATCATGTTTTTTGAGGAGCCAAATCGCGCAGCAAAAAAAAACCCTTTAAGAGCGGGTTCACTTAAAAGTTGGTTCTGTCAATCGCATCAGCATTTTTTTTAGTTTGTTTTATTTATTTGTGTTATATTTTAAATATGTATTATGTATATTTAGAAATAGTTTATCAGGGTTGAGCGTATTGCCATTTTCGGACCGTTATTATTATTGAAAAGAAAAGAAAAGAAAAAAAGAAAAAAAGAAAAAAAAGAAGAAAAAAAACGAAACGTTTTTTTTTTCTTCTTTTTTTCCCGTATTTATTTCTTAAAAATCGTACTTCCGTATTTACATCACAAAATCGTACTAAATACAGAAAATCCGTACTACTTGGCAGCTCTCTATAGAGCATCAAAATCCCTGGCAGGTTAAGAGTAAATAGACTATGATTAGTCTCCTTCTGTTTATTCAAACTCATTTTTGTTTTCTTGTTGACACTAATCTTACTTCTTGCCAGTATTATTTTCTCAGTAATATCAATTGACTGATTACACATTCAACCTAGTAATACATGTAGAATACTGTCTTCTTAGCAATGACTGATCCTTTGAGTTAAACAACGTACACAAAGTATCAAAATATAAGCTGCAAAATGCAGTAAACACCAGGGGGGTGCTTCACAAAGATCACAAGTCAAACTTATCACTAAGTTGGACTTAAAATTAATGGAAAGCCATTTGTAGCTTCGGAATTAAACATATTCAAGAGCCCAATTGCGAATATTTAAAAAATTGTCCAAACAATTTCTCATCAATAACTTGAAGTATCTATGATAAAGGAAAATGTCAATGATTTTTATCAAAATTGTAGGCCTGGTTTAAAGAACTTGTGTTACAATTCTTAAGTTCACTTTAGGATATTTGTGAAACAACCCCCAGGTTTGATCATTTGAATGTAAGGCCACCATCGTATGCCTCTCAAATTATTGTTTGTAATATTCATGCAACCCCTCTCGGGATGCTCGATAATCCATCTGAAGTAATAGTATACGTCATCTCTAGTGTGATCTTCGGGACTACCGGAGGAAGAAGAACAAGAAGAGGAAGTGCTTGAAGTTAGCACAGGTCTGCTGGCCCTGGGGGCAGGGCCGCAGGGGCCCGATTATGAACCAGCGACATTTACCATGGTAATTAGCATTAGGCCAAAACAAATAAATTGTTGGATTGGCGTAACCCGCCCGACCCTAAAAATACTGCCGACCCTAAAGGTTTTTTCTGATTTTTTTTTTTTTTTTTTTTTTTTTTTTCGAAAATTTTGCGATATGTGTTAGTTTTGTGTTATATGTGTGTTTTGGTGTATTTGTGCGAATCCTGAAAAAAAAAAAAAAAAAAAAAAAAAACATAGAACTTCTTTGTTTGGGGCTACCAGATTCAGTTTTCAGGTCATTCGAACTTGCATAATCTTGTTTTTTTACTTGCCAGACTTGGCCATGAGGCAAAAAAAGTAAATTTCTAGCATTGCTTTTTGCAAATAACTTGTTTATATAGCCACACCCACAAGATGGATGGGTAATGGGTATACAACTCATTATTTTACCAACTGAAGACAAGTTGATTTACATGTAAAAACAGTATTAAATCCCAATAGACACAAGCTATAGATAAATCAGACGTGCAGTGGGTTGACATTTGCTTCCTTTACTTTAAAAGCCCCGTAAAAAAGCCAAGGCTGTTTATTATTATTCTGCAAACAAATTTCAGAATCTTTATTAATTCACTGTTTTTTACTGGCTCACTTGTCTGAAAAAAATACCCAAGACATATTTGGCATTTGTCTTGTCTTTTTGTTGTTTTGTCTGCCATAACATAAACAGCATTGAAGTGATACTCGGGTCAATGACCGGAGAAAAACAAACTACCGTATTTGCTGGTGTATTAACCACACCTTTTTTCAAAAAAAAAGAAAGAAAAAAAGGGGTGCGGTTAATACACGACCGTATTAACCTCACTTTTTTAACCTCACTTTTTTTTCTTTTTTTTTTTTTTTTTTAGGGGGTGCGGTTAATACACCGGAGCGGTTAATACACCGACAAATACGGTAATTTAACAATAAATCAATGAAATACCCCAGAAATATGTTGTATTTGTCTCTTTGCTTCCAATAAAAAATATAGCATTGTAGTGATATTTGGGTCAATGACCAGATAAAACAAATGTTCAATAATCTAACAATATATCAATCAATCAATGGACGGACCTGGACAGGAATCAATCAATATCAAAATATGAACCAGTCAAATTTGTTTTGTTTTGTTTTGTATTAATCATTAATAATTAACTTTAAATATTGAGTAGTTGGATCTACATGCATGCACATACATAAAATGTGGACAATTTGAAAAAAAAAAAATCAATTTAGACTTCCCACATCATTCAGTTAGCAGCTATGTTTACAGAATAACAAAATGAAAATATATATTTTTAAAAAGGGAATCATCCTGCCTCTATTATAAAAGAAACAGAAGCTATCCTTGCCCCTATTGAAATAAAATCACATGCCATATATTAATATACATGCTGTCTGAGAATCTTGAATAACAGCATTACCGAAAAGAATACAATGAAAGAACACATGGGCTTTACAGGTGCATTATAGTAATCTTGGTTAAAGCCAATTAGAAGAATAATGGGCTCTAAGGATTGTAACTCATTTCTTTCAAAACATAATATAATAGGATACACAGACCATTATTAAGGGGGGAAAAAGCATACGTGTTGGAAGAACGCCAAGTGATCACAGAGCTGCCAAGTTTCATTTGATTTCTTTTATTTTCATTATTGCAAAACATACATAATCAAAGAATACGCCACTAAATATGCATACATACAGTAGGTGCAGAGCTGCCAACCTCTAGAGAAAAAAAATCTTACTGGCTTTCCTAAAAAAAAAATCAATATTTTGTTGCCAATTTGTGCAGCAAAAATACCCTTTACGAGCATGTAATATAACAGTTGGTTCTGTCGATAACACCAGCAATTTTTTTATGAGTTTGTTTTATGTATTTGTGTTATATTTAAAAGATGTATCTTTGGTAATAGTTTATCAGGGTTCAACACAATTTTTTGGGGGGGAAAAACAATTTTTAAAATTTGTCTTTACTGCTTAAAAATCGTACTGGCATATTTACATTAAAAAATATGGCAAAACCGTACTACTGGGCAGCTCTGAATGATAATTCCTTCATGTATTTAAAAAGGGAAACAAACAACATATATATGTAAAACTTAGCCCTTTCAAACCGACTATTTGATTTTTGCATTCCCTACAGACCACATCACAGGCATGTCTGGGGGTTGAGTAATTTAAACTATTTGAAATACTCTTTGAAAGTCAATAAAGATGCTTAACCCATGTACAATCGCAATTGAATAGCATGCTCAAATTGCCTTATACATGAGTCTTTTATGGATCGGGTGAACCAGAAAAGAACCGATTGATATCTGTCTGACCATGGCATCGTATCGCTTCTTTTCAACCCAGCTTCTATAGGGCATAAGTTTGCTGGGGGGTGTTTCACAAAGATCCTAAGTTGAACTTAACTGTAAGTTGGACTTAAAAATTACGGTAAGCCATTTGTAGCCTCAGAATAAAAATATATTCAAAAGCAAAAATGCAAATATTTTAGACAAGAACATGTAATCTCCTTGATAATACAAAATATTAATAATTTGTTACAACATTTTATGCCTTTTAAAAGAACTCTGACAAAATATTTTCAAAGATACTAGCGGCTTTCCATAATTTTTAAAGTCCAACTTAGAGTTAAGTTCAACTTAGGATCTTTGTGAAACACCCCCCTGGTCATGTAGCACACACAATGGACGCGATAGATATAGGCCCAGCGAAGTGAAAATCTGGCATAAGAGCGATAAATATTTTGTATACGTTTGTATAACAAATTTATCAGGGAATCCACTAACATTACTATACTAAACGGCCATCTGACATTCATTTTTCGTGAATTTTCAAAGATCAGCTCACAAAAATACACCTTTTATCAACCATTCATCAGTTTGTGCACATGTCAACAAAGTTACTAGATCCCTTTAACAGAAAACTAACTCTGCAGAAAGCATACAAAAAAGTTCAAATCAACTTCTTGCAAAGCTCATTCAAAACACAGTTCAAGAATTATAATACATCCAAACACACACACTGTACACTACAGTAAAAGAAATAGTATCATAAATACATGTAGTGTGTGTATATAATTATGCAAACACACAACTGAAAATAAATTGCACATAAGTAACAATTACAGCAGTGATGTCCTATACAATCATAAAAACATCACCCACATCACAAAATCACTTTTGCACAAAAGTCAACACATCCCATTATTACCACCAACAAACTAAGAACAAAATCTCCGCAATATTTCATATCATCTCATGCATGGGATGTCACCATACCAACCCTGACCGGGTCTGCCTTCTAAGCCAGCACCCGGCATTTACAGAATGGAGAAGGGAAAGTAAAACACAAGTTACCAGAGGTGTAGCCCCTTTCTGTAGCTTTCACTAAGTATAGAAGACGCGTGGCCTAGGGCTAATGAATCGGGAGATAGGGGCCCCCTTATGTGCTAAATTGGAACGGAAAGGATGAACAAGGATGAACACCCCTTTGGGTGGAATTCACAAAGGAGGTTTATGTAAACCATGGTTAAAACCATGGTCTACATCTAAGGAGCGCCGTTTGTAAATTATTGATGGAGAAAGAATGTTATTCTTTTTCCTGTTAACAATTTTTAATCTATGCGTTGTTAAAGAGAAACGGCCGTATCATGAGAAATTGGTAACTGTGATTTTCGTTGTTGTCTTGTCTACAAACAGCACTTAATAGACATAGACCATAAACCATGGTTTACATAAACCTCCTTTGTTAATTCCACCCTATATGTGTGATATAAACGAATGAGGACTTACGTCTGCCTTGCGCTGGATCTGGATCCTGAAGAGTTCATTCTTGAGAGGATAGATGACGATGATGACATCCCCAAACTCGGTTGCTATGATACCCCTCCGGTAGTCCCTCGAGTGCTCCGACCAGACTATGTGGACCTCGTCATTGCCAAGGTGACGCATCTACATGTATAACAATGAAAGCAAGAATAGTCCATTTTTATTTTTTAGGCCGACAAGGTTTTTCATCCATCAAATATGGAGAAATTGTGTACAAGTTCATATATATTGTTTTAGTTGCTACAGTGATGCATCTTTCAAAATAGGGAAAATAGTACTTTTAAAAATATGTATTTTCCCATGATATTATCCAATGACCGATTATGCTCACCTTCTTATTGAGGTCGGCGCCAGAAGGCATGCGTGTAGAGACATGGAAGATGACCTCGGTTGCAGAGGTAGCGTGGTAAGGCGCCGTCCTGCCTGTGCTCTGGTTCTTGTGCAGACCCCCCAGGAAGCCAGGGTGCGTGGCCAGGTCAATCTGTGTCAGGATGGTCGCAGAAATAAATATAATTAATGGATTGGAATTCAATATGTAAAAGACTTATGTTTGTGAAATTGAAACAATCATATCTTTGCCAAATGATGTTCAATGTTTTAGAAGGCATCAAATGAAAGGTTGTAAAATTTCTCATGGCTTGAAAATCTCATTTGTGATTTTCACCGACAAGTGCAGGGTTTTTCTTATATCCAGTCACAATTATGTTATATTTGGTTGCAAATTTTGGTTGCTAGTCCTCCTGCCCCTCTGCTACGTATAGCACATTAATCTTTCCAAGGCTGTCTGAGTTTATTTTGCAGGGATTGGTCTTTATTGTTTGATTTTTTTCTTAGCTCACACTAATTCATTGTCCATGAAATATTCTATTGACCATTTGAAAGCAAAGACAATATATCTCATAAATGACCTGCCAACTGAAGCAAATTAATGTCTTTGCCCAAAACTGATCTTTGGCAGAACCTTTTAATAGCGAGGTTAGTGCTAACTTTGAGCCCTGGGGGTGTTTCACAAAGATCCCAAGTCGAACTGAACACTAAGTTGGACTTAAAAATTCTGGAAAGCCATTTGTAGCTTCGGAATTGGACAGTCAAGAGCCCAAAATGTGAATATTTGAAACTTTCAACAAAATTGTACATCAATAACTTTTGGTAGACTTATCTGAGACAAAAGATAATGTTAATGATGTTTATCAGAATGTTAGGTCATACTGACTGACCGAGGTAATACAAAAAACTAATGGCTTTCCATAACGTTAAAGTCCAACCTAGTGTTAAGATTGACTTGTGATCTTTGTGAAACTCAGCACTGCTATAAAGCACTCACCTCCCATCCGAGTCCGGAGATGAAGTTCTCGTAGGCCTGGGATCCGCCACTGTTAGACAGCACAGACTGCTTGTCCTCCTGCCCCTCTGCCACGTACAGCACCGCTATCTTGTGCGTCTCACGACTGTTAAACGAACAAATACAAGCGTACCATTAATATTTTGTTTACAATTTTGTTTGTTTACAAATGTTATAATTCTGAATGAAATGCTATCTTGTGCATTTCACGACTGTTAACGAGCAAATATAAACATTCAATTACAAGTTTGTTTACGATTCTGTTTTTTAATTAAGTGATTTAATAGTTCTGAAATCTACAGCACTGGTATCTTCCTAGTTGAGGGACAAAAACAAACCAACGAACAAACAATTTTATAATTCTGAATGAAATGCTATCTTGTGCATTTCACGACTGTTAACAAGCAAATATAATTTTAATCACAATATATTTCTGGTCAGTTTCTCTATATGTTTGAATTCATTATTACAAAAAGCTGTATCACTTCGGTGATCCCTCGCATATATCCCCAAGTCGATTTGTATCCTTCGGGTTTATGTCAAGTTTATAATAGCTTCTGACCATTCAGGCAATGAGAATTAAGGGGTTTCAGGGACGAGCACCGTCTAGGGTTTTCTATAGCTCAGTCGGAAGAGCACCGGTCTAGCAATCCGGAGGTCTCTGGTTTGAATCCCGTTGGAATCCCATTTTCTTTGCCTTCTTTTAATCACAATATATTTCTGGTCAGTTTCTCTATATGTTTGAATTAAGCAAATATAAACGTTCAATTATAAGTTTGTTTACGATTCTGTTTTTTAATTAAGTAGTTCTGATATCTACAGCACTGGTATCTTTCTAGTTGAAGGACAAAAACAAACCAACTAACAAACAAACAATACATTGAAATTTTACCTACATTTTTCAAGGCACTAAAAAAGGGAAATTATTGAATTGAGCTACTACTTTTATAACAAGGTACTATTGCAGCATTTAACTCATGTCAACAAAGTTACAAGATCCCTTTCAAACACTGACCACTGTCTGGAGTCCAGATTCTTCAGCTCTCTGGCAAACTGCTCGTTCTTCTTCACAATGTCAATCTCATCTCTGTTGGAAATAGAAAGGAACAAGAATTCAAAATCAAATAAATTTACAAAAGGTTTTAAATAAACTCTTTGCTTCCTATATTATTGATGGGTAGAGTTCCATTGCATAATGCATCAAATCAATCATCGAAAAGATATGATGTTCAGGGGCTACCAGTACCTTCAAGGTCTGCCTGTGTTAAAATAGTCTTCTGCAATTTGTTCTTTTGAAACAGAAAAAACTACATTGGGGCTCGGGGTGGTTTAGCCTCTGAAATACCAATAAAGAGCCCCCCCCCCCCCCCAAGGCGGTTACCCAAATCTGAATTGACATATTTTGATTTAATGTGTCAATTTGGATTACTAGGGAGAAGAAAAAAATAGTTTTAGCCTCGGTAAAGGTGCATGTTAAGGTCAAATTTTAATTTGTCTTTTTATAATTTATTACACTTTTTAAATTAAAAAAGCTTGAAAATATCTGACCGTTTGTCCCAGTTCATCATGCCCAGTTGACTGATGAGTCGTCGACACAGGAAGAAGTGAGATTCTGGGTCCTTGTGGGGCGTCTGGCAGCACTCCTCGGCTACCATACTACACACGGACAAAACAACAACAAAATAATTGTATTGAACCAAAAACTAGTCTTACTTTGTTTTTGTTTCTCTTATAAAAAGTTTTTTTTTTTCAATAGTCAGTCTGAAGATTGTGATTACATACAGTATATTTATTTGAGCTAAAAGTTGTCGACACAGAAAGAAGTGAGATTCGGGGTCTTTGTGGGGCGTCTTCCAGCAACGGCTCTCCATAATTTTGAGGTCCAACTTAGAGTTAAGTATTTTTGTGAAACACCCCCTCCCCCCCAGTTCTCTATTAGGAAAAGCACTGTACATACCTCTCTACCTCTCCAAACTTTTCCACATACTCCGCTTCCCTGTCGCACTGTTTGAGCAGAGCACCCATGGCGTAGCGTTCCATGTCGCTGCACATGTCGGCTGGTGATGGGAAGGGGAGGTTTAAAGGCACACCCGGCCGTAGCAAGCACTCCGGACTGGTGAAACCAATGTACTGTTGGAGCTGGTTTGGTGCATGAGAAGAGAATAATTATTGTAAATTTGAGTATTCTTCAGTAACTTTAAGGAAATCTATGACAATTTGCAGAAATTGATGTTCACAAGTATCAAATTTGTCATCATACTTGGGACTGGTGGCACCGATGTACGGCTGAAGGTGGTTTTAGTGCATGAGAGGAGAATTATAATTAATAGAAATATCAAAATATTGATGATGGCTTGCACCTCAGCTTCTACCGAGAATATACAAATGCAGTTGTGGTCACTGAGGGACACCATACCATACCTTGTTAAGGACATCGAGGGAGTTGCCCTCTTCCTGCCAGGAGGGGACGGTGTTATGGAACCAGTGACTTGTTAATAACGGTGGCAAGTATGCAATCTTACGAGTATCTAAAGTTCAATTTATATTAAGGTCACTGAGGGACACCCATACCCTAACTTGTTAAGGACATCGAGGGAGTTGCCCTCTTCCTTCCAGGAGGGGACGGTGTTGCGGAACCTGCGACAGTTGAAAATTATATTAATTTTACAGTTTGGTCACTGATGGACACCATACCCTAACTTGTTAAGGACATCGAGGGAGTTGCCCTCTTCCTGCCAGGAGGGGACGGTGTTGCGGAACCTGGGACTGTTGAAAATTATATTAATTTTGCAGTTTGGTCACTGATGGACACCATACCATACCTCGGTAAGGACATCGAGGGAGTCACCCTCTTCCTGCCAGGCAGGGACGGTGTTGCGGTACTTGCGGCAGTTGATGATGTCCACTGATAGCTTCCTCCTGGGTGCCATCCAGAAGACCGAGTCATTCTGCTCCTCCGGCGGGGGCAGGGAGAAACTTCCTTCTCGACACTGCGGATACAAAATTGGATGAATTCAGGGGGAGAATGTTAACAACAATAATAACGGAAGAGGGTGAAACCATTTTAGTGTTCTTTAGTGTCTAGAACGCCTCTAGAACCCTCTATTCAATTTGAACAAGTGCCCGTTCTTTAGAGTTCTCGTTCAGAAGAGTGGAATACTCCCAATTGTCCGTAGAATTGCAGAGAAAACTGGGAGATTAAAAGATAGCTGTTCGACTGTAGCTGGCAAGGTCAAGGAGAACCCCCCCCCCCCCCCCCCCCCACCAGAACACTTAGCACAAGGGTCCCTCAATTTGCATATATGATTG
>JBAMJV010006655.1:0-36289 GCA_037951105.1 Echinarachnius parma
GATACCAGACAAATATAGTCGTTATTTATACACGTACATACGCTTGAACCTGTGGTACATACAAATAACTACACATATACTCTTTCATATCAAATGCACATGTAAGAAGGAACCAAATATGGGCCCCGTTGCATAAAGAGATACAAAGCAATTGTATGTTACAATTAATTGTACCAGCCAGATAACTTGCATATTTCAACCAATCATATTTGCGCATTTAGTCATATGATCTGACTTACATTTAATTGTAACTTACAATAGAGTGTATCTCTGCCTGCAACAGCTCCAAGTAAGCATAAAATTAACTGTTCATGATACATGTTGTGTCAAATATGAAATATATGTAATTAAGATAGTTCCACGTGAAATAAGAATAAGTATTACAGAATAAACAAATCAAAGTCCCATTAGCATGCTCACTGGTATCACAAATCCCCTGTATACAATCAATAACACTATGCAACTATGCAAAAATTGTTAACCATAATTGATGTATAAATGCATATATACAGTGGAGCCTCTTTATAGCAAACTCTGTTATCACGAGGTACCTGATATAGCGTGGCTATTTCACAGGCCCAGGTTATATGTATTTTATCATTTTTAAGCCCTGATACAACCAGATATCTGATATATAACAAGGTCAATTCAATGGGCCAGAGGTGCTCGTTATAATGAGGTTTCACTGTAACTCCTAATGAAGAGATTAAGAATAAGCTCCAAATGTATACAACATAGGGTCCTCTTCAATAAGAACAAAGTGAAGAAAACAATTATAAAGTTCCCAGTTCAACTTTCTTTTACATAAGTCCTGACAAGGGAACGGAAGTTAGAGGAACATAAAACAAATTAGAAATATTTCAGAATCTGGAACCTAAAATAATACACAAACATAATCATATATAATTTCTAAAGAGAGTTCATAATTTCATTTGAAAGATTTTTGAAATTATATAAATGTCTACCAATGTATTAATTAGTGTTACTATCTAATGTGTTCCTCATTTTTTGTAATACTTTATTAAAGTAATTCTTCTAAAATGTATACATTTTGTATGCTACACTCATTCCAAGTCACAAAAGTTACTCGCGCCGCGGTCAATGATGAATGCATGATATACCAAAATAGAGAAGTCTTGAGCAGGTACGTATATGGTATTACTAAACAGTATCACACTATAACTATAGAAGGCACATTCTACCGTGGAAAAAAACAGATGCACATATCTATTTTTTGGAAGAGGCTGCATTTATGGAATGCGTGCATTTTTTGTAATACTTTATTAAAGTAATTCTTCTAAAATGTATACATTTTGTATGCTACACTCATTCCAAGTCACAAAAGTTACTCGCGCCGCGGTCAATGATGAATGCATGATATACCAAAATAGAGAAGTCTTGAGCAGGTACGTATATGGTATTACTAAACAGTATCACACTATAACTATAGAAGAAGGCACATTCTACCGTGGAAAAAAACAGATGCACATATCTATTTTTTGGAAGAGGCTGCATTTATGGAATGCGTGCAAGAAAAGAAAGATACATCGCTGGAAGAGAATGATCATTTTCATACAAACTATTTCAAAAAGTTTACTGACTTCTATCATAGGCACAAAGTTTTGAAAAAATCTAGAAAGGCATATTGGAGAAAAAAAAGAGTAGGAATGTTATGTGAATGGAAGAGATAGAAACATGGTCTGAAAAAATAGTTATTGTTCTCATACAAGTGATTTTAGAATTACTTGCTTCAACTATGATATATAGGCACAACCTTTTGAAAAATATGAAAGATTTATAATTATTATGACAAAAATAGTTGTTCTCATAAGTTTTTTAAAAATTATTTGTTTCAACTATATAGGCACAACATTTTGACAAATCTAAAAGGCTTTGGTTTATATATTGAATAGGCCTTAAGGAATGAAAAAAGACTGGAAGAGATAGAAATATAGTTGTTCTCATAATTACTTTAGAACTACTCGCTTAAACTAAATAGGCACAGTGTTTTGACAAATCTAAAAGGCTTTTGTTTATTGAATAGGCATGTAGGAATGTAAAAAGACTGGAAGAGATAGAGTTATATATGCTTGCACTTGGTCATGAAACAAAACCAACAAGAAATTATACTGAGCATGTTGATTTGATGAGCTCTGGAAATATAACATTCTAAATGTACAATGGATTTCAATAGTGCCATCATATCACTGGAAATACATATCATGGAATCAATGTTAAGAAATAGTTCACAAATATAAATACTCTCTTATACAAAGTGATTGAAATAGACCTAACTAGTAAAGAATGTTTCAGTACAAAAATTAAGGCAAGAAACTAGTGATTTGGAAGATGAAAGTGAACATCACATTTAACCTATTCCATCATCAAACATATCTAACTGCCATCAGCATTTCATTACTAGACCTCTAGGCTAGAAGTTCTAGCCATCAGTCACTCCTAGAAGTCTTGCAGCAGAGTCTGCGGACTCCATTATCTGGTCCAGGACAGAAGCATCCTTGATCCCCAGGAGATTTGAGATGATGTCATTCTTTTCCTCAACCTGGCCCCCGGAGAACACATCAGAAGGGTTTGCCACATCCTGCGCCACCAGCGAGTCCTCATCCTCTAGGAAGCTGGCCATGTACAGACCCTGTTGTTTCTGCTGCTGCTGCTGCTGCCGAGGTCCAGAAGGCTTCTTCCTGCCGCTCCAAGCCCCAGACGACCGACTGTTGTCCTCCTGGAAAGTGCCAGTTGGTGACTCTGGGTTCAGGATGGGGATGTCAGAATCATATTCCGACATCTCTTCTTCGCGGCCGTATCCGTTCTGCAGCTTGATGTCAGAGTTTAGCCAGTTCTCAACCGCCATCAGTTTGTCACTGTTGGTCTGGAGGTCCAGTACTGCACCAGACATCAGCGCTTCATCCAGCTTGGGAGACTTGGTCTTCTTCACAGCCTGGATTCCAGCTGGACGTTTCCTGCTCTTCTCCTGGACAACCGGTGTTGGGTTTCTGCTGGTGACCCTGGACTCACCAAGGGCACTTACACTGTCCCCAATGTTGATGGATGAACTGGACATGTTCTCAAGCTCAGGGTCACTCTTCATATCTCCATTCACCAATCCATTTGTGATGCTCCCTGCTCCCTCCTCCTTGACAACATCCTCCTTCAACTTGTTGTGCAACTTCATCATGTGCCGATGGCAATTGAACTTGGTTGTGAACGTTGCCTTGCAGTCTGTGCAGTGGAAAGGGTGCTCTACCTCATGGATCTTCTCATGCTTTTCCAGGGTGGCAGCAGTCTTGAAACGCTTGCAGCACTGGGTGCACTCAAACCTGGCTCGGTCCTTCTTTCGACTCGACTGCGGCTTTGAGGCTGAAGGAAGCATGGGACCTACGGTATAAGATGGAACTGTCAATGATACAGCAGAAGACGATCCTGTTCTGGCATCCCTTTCGCCATCTGATTCCATAAGACTATTTCCCAGATCTTCCTCATCATCAGCTTCTACTTTCACTTGGAATTTAGCATCTGCTTGTTCACCTCGTACTAGATTTGTAGCCATGACCAGGTCAGAGCTACCATCTTCATTCTTAATCGCAGGGCCATAACTCTCCAGGACGGGTACTGCACTTTCTGCAACCTTGGACAAGATTGGAGTCCCTGCCATACACGAGGTTGTAACATCACCATTTCTCATGAAAAGCTTCACTTTCAATGGTTTTGATATTTTTGGCTGCTTTGACGTAGAGGTAGACAAATCAGTTGGAATGTCATCAGTAGCAAGGGCACCATCTGTACTGCTCCCTTCACTTGGTTTCTTAGTCAAGCAAAGAGGCCTTTCTTCAGCAAGCTTTGCCTCGAGCTGTTGGTTTGCGATAGCAACCGAAGCACTTGCTACTTTCTTGGCTTCAGGGTAGATGTCAATGAATTTGATCTGGGGATGGTCTTGTTCGTAGTGAAGCTGGAGCTGCGTGCGTGTGGTGCATTTGAACCCCTTGCACTCTGGACACATGAAGGGTTGGTCTTGTCCTCCTGGTACACTGCCTCCCAGACTACCTGGTCTGGCACCACCGTGTCTCCGAACAATGTGTCTCTCACAGTTGGACTTGGTAGAGAAGTTTGCACCGCACTGAGGGCACTGGTAGGGCTTGAGTCCAGTGTGAGTGAGGATGTGGCGACGCAGTGAGCTGATCCAAGGGAAGCGTCGTCCACAGTACGGACAGCACTGCTTGCTCTCAAGTTTGGTTCCTCTCGTCTCCTTCTTGTCCTCACCATCCTGTGCCATATCTCCCTGCATTTGTTCATCAAACTTTCCATCTTCCACTATCTGAAGTTCACCTTCATGTTCGTCATCAGGTTCGTACGGATCCACTCCAGCTGGATCATATGGATCCACTCCCTCTGGATCATACTGATCTCCGTCCATCATAGATGCACTGACATCAGTGGAATCATGCATGTTTTCATGTTCCTTTCTCTCAAATCCATACATGTCGCTGTCATCATCATCTCTCATTTCTAGTGGATTGTTGAGGACATCTGTGTGAATCTTCTGGTTGTCCTCACCCATCATGTCATTAACGTCTTGCTGAAAGATGTTGGTGGCTTGAGGAATAGGAGACCTGGATTCTGGTGGTGAAAGGAACAGCTTGAAGTGATTTGAATCTGCAGCGGCCAGCATCTTGCTGACACTGGCAAGCTCCCCGCTCGAGTCGGACCCCATGCTGTTATGCGGAGATGGCCCGACTTTTCCTTGTTCAAATTTGATTTGTTCAACTTTCACCTGCTCAGCAGCTCCAACTGGTGTATTTGGGGAAATCAAAGGAATGGCTGTGGCTGTGGCTGTCTTGGATGGTCTTGAAGCGTAGCGGAGGGCCGAAGCCGACTTTGACATGAGCTTAAACTGCATTGGTGTGGCACTCCTTGCAATGTAGGACTGCTGGCCATGCAGCTGGTATGGGTCGGTGTGGCGACGTAGGACATGAGCCTCCAATGTTGCTTGCATGGTGAATGCTGCTGCACATTGATTACAGCGGAAAGGCCTCTCGGCCTTGTGGGATCTGATGTGCGCCTTCAGCAAGCTCCCTCGGCTAAATGTTGTCGTGCAGTGAGGACAAACTAGTGCATCGATTGTCTGGCTGTAAAATTTATGGTATGCCTCTTTGAAACGGTACTTGCCAATGGCGCTAGAATTTCTCACAGTAAACTTTTCACCAAGACTGGACTTTGGCAATGATAGGTCAAGAGGTGAATCTTCCGTGAATATTGAGGTTTTTTGTCGCCTCTTAGTTTTAGAGGACTTCTCATTCTTGGTGGTGGGTTTCACGCTGAAGTCAAGTGGCTCTACCTGAACACCCTCCTGATTGAAGACCGGCGTTTCACTCCTCGGCTCCTCTTTGATGTACGTTGGTACTCTGATGATCGGGGCATTCTTTTCATCGCTGTGCTGGAAGACGGTGATGCAAGATTCAACATCGTCGGCCTTCACCTCTTCATGTCGTCTCACGATGTGGCGTGCGCAGTTACTGAGGCTGCTGAATCCCACTTGGCACTTTGTGCATGTGAAGGGCTTCTGGGGCGTCTTCTCATGAACACGCAGATGGTTCTGAAGATCTCTGAAGAATTTGAAATCCCGGTCGCAGATCTTGCAGACTGTGCAAGGTGAACTGTACTTGTTCTCGTCGTCATGCTTCGGTGAAGGGTTGTGAAGGATCACCTCCTCGGCTTCCTCTTTGGAGTTCTTGTTGTGGCGCTTGCGAACGTGGCGCTCGCAGTTGGCCTTTGTTGTAAATGCAAAGTCACACACTTTGCAGGAGTACGGCCGCTCCCCGCTGTGCGTCCTCATATGTCGGACTAGGGTGCTCTTGTCTGCACTAGCATAGTCACACAGCATGCACTTGTACGGCATCAGGCCCATGTGGCTCCTCAGGTGAACCTTCAAGGTGCTTGTGAAGGGGAAGATTTTCTTGCAGTATTTGCAGACATGCTCACCTCTCTTCTTGTTGGAGGATGAGGACAGATCACATGGTTCTTCCTCGATGTCCTCCAAAGCTCCGCTGACATCTCCATCAGCAACAGCAGTCTCCTTAGAATCATCCTTCGTAGTAGCATTCATGGCCGTTTTACTCTGACAGGCAAACTCGTTTGGTGTATGCATCTCCATGGCAACATCACCGGATTTAGGTTCAAGTCCGCTCTCCTTACTAGACACTTGTAAGTCTGTTGCACTGCACTCTGGTTTGACAAGAGCAGAATCACTTCCAGCTGTTGTCCCTTTCACAGGAGAGTGCTTCATGGGCATAGACTTTGTGTGAACTACATGTGGCTTGCCACCAAGAGGGTTGGAGAAGTGATTCATGGCCAGGAGGGGTGAGGCTTCAAGGTGCTGCTGGAGAAGGGACGTCTTGGCCTTCTCTGGGGATGTCAGGGATGGCTTGCTCAGGATGCTGTTCAAGATGGATCCACCAGGGACATCCTCTGTAGCCTCTACCACACTGCTGGCCTTCTTCTGAGGGGGACTCTTCTGAGGGGACTGGGGTGGAGTAACTGGCTTCAGGTTCAGCGCTGCCAGGAACACATCACGAGCGACTGTAGACTCCGTCGTGACCAATGAAACAACCCCACTGCAATTGTCAAAGTCAGTTTCTTCTGTGACAGAATGGGATTTCTTTTTATGCAAATGTAAGGCACTTAAACATGGGAATGCATAGTCACACTCGTCACAGATTAAGGTGTTGTCAGTTTTTGTCAAACGTGATGAATTCTTTTCGCACCACACCTGAGCAATCAGTGGAAATTTGGGGGAAGAAAACTCTGTGAAACCCAGTTCGGTCATACTGGACACTCCTTTCTCCATGGGCAGGATGCAGTTTCCTTGTTTGGGCGTTGGCGATTTGTTCCTCCTATGCGCCATGTGAACATGCATGCGAAGACCCTTCTGGTTGCGGAATGTTGCGTTGCAGATCATGCATTCGAGTACTTTGTTTGGGTGCTGCTCTATGTGTGTCTGGAGTCCGTACCGACACAGGAATGTCTTGCCACAAATGGGACATGACAGCTCCTCCTCATTCGTGCCCTCTCCTCCTTCCATGCTGCTCTCAACTTTCACCCTGCCAACACCAGCCGACAGATCCATCGCTTCCTCCATTATGCCCTCTCCAACAGCGGCAAATCCAAAAATATCACCTCCATGCGACTTCTTGACACCATGAAACTTGTTCTCACCAAACGGTTTCTTCTCACTTCCATGTGCGTGCTTCTTCTTCGGTGACGGCGAAGCTCCCTCCTGGTCCATGTCTCCGTTTTCGAGGACCCTGCGCGAGGGGACTCGTTTGCGTGGCTTGGCGTAGTCGTGCTTTACCACGTAGTCTGGTGGAGGCAGCTCGCCGCCCTTTTCGTGGGTGCGCAGGTGGCGGTGCATGTTGCCGTTGGTGGTGAAGGACATGTTGCAGAGGGGGCAGGTGAAGGGGCGCTCTCCGGAGTGGATGAGCATGTGTCGGTCCAGGGAGCTGGTGGAGCTGAGCTTCTTGTTGCAGATGGTGCAGGAGTGGGAGCTGGCCGTGTTGTGGCTGCGCACGTGCAGCGTCAGCTCGTGCGCATTCTTGAAGTCAATGTTGCACAGCGAGCAGGTCAGGGACTCGGGACACTCGAAGGGACGACGTCGCTTCATGGAATTCTGCATAAATGAAAGAAAAAAAAGAAAGATACGATTGGTTAATGCTTAAGAATGAAATACTGTTCTAGAATGCATACATGTTTCAAGACTCTTTTAACAGGCCAATATTGTTTTTACATTTTACAACTATGAAGAATTAGAGTCAAAGGGAAATTAAAAGGTGCATTTGTGTGATATATGTGATTTTAATTCAATAAACTGGAACAAATGATAGAGAAATTGTCTTCAAACTATCAGTTCCTGCTATCCAATTGGTAATAAGACTTTTTAATATAACTTTGGATATGGAATATGATAGGCTTCATGATCGACGACATGCATTATACAAATTTCATAATTTACAGCATTACAACAAATTCAGCAAAGAAATCATGCTTTAATTTTGCAAATGAAAGGCAACCAATTCTAACCAAAATCATTAATTCTTCCAATGAATGTGTGGTATATTGCTGTAAACTCTTTAATACCCCTACTCCACAAGAAAAGTTTAAATATAATCTCCCCGAAGCAATCAATCACAAGGACCAGATGAATCCAGAGGATGAAACTGAATCACAAAGGATTAACGCACCATAACCACTCTTGATCATGTGCCAACTCATAACATGATAACACCACATATCGTCGATTGAGAACGAGAAGGGCACTAAGTCACTTTTTGTACTTTGGAGATAATCATATTAAAGGGACTTAGTAACATTGTCCAAATCCTCAAAATCCCATTGAAATTCTAGCGGTTCTCTCATACCTTGTTGTATTCGTATTAACAAAAAAAGCATGGGACAGGTTTCGGTTTTTCAAATTTCCCTTTCGTTGAAAAGATATTCACGATTGAAGTGTTCAGATGTCAAATTATCCAATGGATCGTCAGAACCGTGTACAAAGTGAGTGCAATGAGTTAGTGAATGTCACTTTGCATTTTTGCTCATTACTCGGCTGTATAAAGTCCATTTAACTTGAAATTTTCACACAACACCCAGTGGACATATCAGATAACAACAATATACATTTTATCAACCACTCATCGCTTTTTGCACATGTCAACAAAGTTACTAGATCCCTTTAAAGATTTGCAAGCCATGTAGAAATCATTCTATCTCTCTTTTATACATTTGTTGAATGTTCCCAAAATTAGACATGATTATTATCTGAAAATTGTGCATCACATAAAGGATATGCTCCGACCTACATGTACGCGTAACTCAATTTCACCAAAAATGGACTTGAGGCCCTTATGACTCTCACCCGACGAATATATACATTGTAGTGCTATCCTTGACAATGAAATGGAAACCAATCACATTATATTCACAGATATTCCACCATGATCTGTGGAATTATACACTAAACGAGAATTACTCGACTTTAAATCATAGAACACAAAATTTAATCTCTGCTCTACACAGATTTGGGATCCTCCCTTAACCAAAACTTTTGCCCTGAAATCTTCCCCGATATTCTCATGAAATCGAATCAGCTATTTTGATCAGGGTATATTATTCTGATGAAAGTAAATCTTCTATTTAGTCCTAGTGTAGGGTCATTATTTTGACATAGTTTGGTTACTGTAGTAATTTGCGTTTGTTTATAAATTTTATGTTGTCTTCTCCATTGGTATTTGGTTCAGTTCATTCTATTATGCTCATTACCTATTTGTCACCATCACCCCGCATTCCATCTTCAACTCTCGATACATCTGACCCTCCACTAGTATTCAACAAAATTGACATGGGTTGGTTTTCCAACAATGCCATTTGATATTGTGGAATGCATAACACTACATAGATGATCGATGCATGATAATACTTTAATCAACTTCATTTAATCAGTGTGTGCTATTTAGCCAATGCATCATCAATTTAGTTAAACCCATTGCCTATAGGGAGCCTTGTGGGTCTTGTCTCTAGATGATGATTGCCTTAAGTTCTAGTAGGGAACTTGTAATATACTGTGCACAGTCAGTGAGTATGATGTAAGCATGGGCTGAGAATGACTCAAAACAATACTCGTCATAGTTGTTTCATGACCTTACAAGCAGATTTCAAAGACTAAACTATTTGTGTATTTTCTACACCTCCACCAAAGATTCGCTCATAGCCTGACGGTACCAGCTGAAAAATGAAAATGCAATTCGAACAGGAATTGGAAGAACGTGTCATAGACTAAAGAAGCATCCACCTTCAACTACAAGACCAGTTTATAGCACTAAGAATTTAAGAAAATCAACATTGAAGCCAAGCTAGTTATGTGATAGGATATCTTTATAGCGTTCATATAAAACATCCCGACAGTTATTAAGCTAAATAACTAATATCATATTAGTCTGTGCCTGAGTAAACATTTCAAATGCAAACATAGTCAGAAATGCTTTAGCAGTCGACCATATCGAAAAATGTTATGTGCTGATAATAGCGTATATAGCATGTCACACCAAATAAATGAACATGCACCGGCCAATCCTTTTTATACTGTGCAGTTCATTAATTGTCATTTATATTTTACCTCTAGACTATGATGTAGAGGTATTGCTTTTTCAAAGAGGGAACAAGTAATACATACAATGGCATTAACCATTTCGCATTCTCGTTTTGCGGGATTCGTGAGATCAATTAAAGAGGATCTAAAAATAATAAGTAAGAATCCTGATACACTATTAAATGTGTTCATACTTCTAAAGACAACTCGGTACTTAGTCCAAGACCATTAAGAAATCGTGTCTTGTTTTTAAAAAAAGACCTTTCAGAATTGCAACTCCGAGACCTGCTTGCTCATCAAGGTCTTATATCTAGAGAGAGATTAAGTAGAAATATCAAACTCCCCCATACCCATGCATGCCCCATGATGAGTTGCTCTCCATGTTACTATGGCAACGGAAGGGCCATGTACTATTCCCCCCCACTGCAAGCAAGCAAGCTTGAGAGGGGATCAGGGATGATGAGAAGGACGATAGGCGAGACGAACCGATTAAGTCCCTAGCTCGGATCTAGCTGTTTCGGGCAGGGGCTGAGGAGATCGAGTCATCGAATGCAGCTCTCAAGGAGTATTGCATTACGAACACACCCAGCCTCCGCTAGCCCGGGCAAGGCCTGCATGCATACTATGAATGTGTCACAAGTTTGTGATGTACGTGTGCAATATGCATACTTGAGAGGCATAGATAGCCATGGTTAAACCATTTGCAGAAAGAGGACAGAAAAGGCAAGGTTTCCATTGGGGAGGGTACCTTGAACCTTGAAGAATTACTCTCCCAAAAGCGCAACGCTGTCCTGGTACAGAAAGTACCCTAAAATATACAATCAGTGTCAAGTGTACTTATAGTTTTCTCACAAAGAAATGTGGTTCAGTCGTATAAGTTTGCTTTATAAATACAGCCAATATGAATACATGTAGTTACCAACCGAGGGAATCTAGAAAGGTGGCCACTGTAGACAGGTGACCTCTTATAGAAATATTCCATATTGTTTCCTCTGCAGGCTAGGGGCACACTCTTGGTGGCCACTATATACAGGTTTTCTACATTACTAATCAGCGAAAAAAATAAACGGGAGCGGCGGGCGAATTCGCCCCCGAAATGCCCAAATTCGTCCCCGAAAAAAAAAGAAAAAAAAATAATAATACATTTTAATTTTTTTTTGGGGGGGGGGGGGATTTTCGGGATTTTTTGTGGGATTTTCTGTTTTTGATTGTGATCAAATGCTTATGAAATGATCACTTACAGCATTATAGCTTATTAGTAGCCCCTAAAATTCGAAAAAGAGCCCGGATATTTGTAGCCCCCGAAAGTTGGAAAAGTAGCCCCCGAAAATGGAGCCCCCGAAAATGGAGCCCCCGAAATAAAAATATTCATTTTTTCGCTGTTACTAATATTGATAATGATATTGATATTGATACATGTACAGTCAAAACTGTGTAAAGTGACCACTCGAGGGAAACAAGATAAGTGGCCACTGTGGACAGGTGAACTCTATCTAGACAGGTTTAATAACATTGTTGTTCTCTGCAAGGGGTCACATTTGGTGACCACTATAAGCAGGTTGGCTGCTATAGACAGGTGGCCACCAAGAAAGGTTTGACTGTATATTGGTAGTTGTCATCAAATTACATCAAAGTGTAAATTCTTCTAAAAGGTTAGTGTAAGGGTGCAAATTGTCCATGGAGAGGGACCCCCTTCCGCTCCCCTTCTGACTTTGCCACTGGCGCGCTCCCCTTACAAACTCTGTCACAACATTCACACCAACTGACATTCAAAATGCCAAATTCTATGAAGTCATTCATAGCAGCGTAATGAAAACACTTGTTGCTTCGATATGGCTATAATTCACACAAAGGCAATTTGCAATGAATCAAATTTGATACTCTGCTCTAGAAAATGAATTGCATACTAATTTTAACAATCTCTCTTCAATTAGTAATTTGTACAAGTACAAAACTCAAAAGCATTGTATTTTTTTTTTGCTGATTATGTCTATGATGTTCTACATGGATATGTAATACCCATTTCTCCTGTAATTACGTATCTTGCAGCGTGCACAGCTCATGTGGCCAGCCAAGAAATCATATCTCTTTCCCCCTATAATTAGCTCAAAGTTGTCCTTGAGTAGGGGGCACTTTTGGGCTTAAGATATAACAGTCCATTAATACATGAACTGAACAGATGCAGGCAAATAAATCTGTGATGGGACAGTTTTCATTTTTTGACTAAATTTACACGCAGATCTTATGTTTTGAACGGGAGGATTTTCTTTTCAATACCCTTCCAAAATCATCTTATCCCTTCAGGCCTTCTCATTCTTGTCATAATGTTTAGTTGTTATTTCAAATTCTATCTAAAAGTGATTTCTACTAGGAAAAACAGTTTCATTCTTTTTCCTTTCATTTTCAATAATATTCCCCAAAAGGGTAAAAAGTGACAGAAAATGGAGAAGAAACACAAGTAGACCCATGTGTTCAAGAAAAGTGACCTGCTTAACAAGAACAATAACTATTTAAATATAATAATGTAAATAGCCTAATTTGGGGTGAAAACAGCAATAATTAACATTGTGATGAAATTTTGACTAATTGAAGAAAAAAACAGGATCTTCAGTCATGCTGCATAACAGAGAGAGAATTTAAAAAATGGGAATGTAATTTACACAAACACAGAGTTCTGCAAAGTTTCTATTAAACAGACACAGAATAAACAGGACGATAGTTTCATTACTAACCAGGGAAATTTAATTTCTCACAACTATTATCCTTCGGCTCAATCAATCAGAGAGACAAATGAGGATGAAGTCATTTGTTGGAAACTGTCAGACAGGTCAGAAACTTGAGTGACGGGAGGCAGTCCTGAGCTACGTGACCTACTGTAGATGTGTACATTGAAAGTTTAGGTAATTGAACACATAGTCACATAGTATAAAGTCAGTTAAAGGGATCTAGTAACTTTGTTGATAGGATATGTGCAGAAACTGATGAAGGGTTGATAACGTGTCTTTCTGAATGATGTGTAAAAATTCCATGGTAAATGAATGTGCAAAGTGATATTTGCTTACTCATTACACTAACTTTCTGCAAATTTGAAAGTCTCCCAGGGAGACTGTCAAATCCTAACATCTTTTCGGAAAACCCAAACCACCTACAGTACATGCTTCTATCGGTAATACGAAAACAATGACGCATGTGAGAATTGCTTAGAATTCTAGGTAAGTTTTGTGGATTTTGACAATGTTAGTTACTAGACAATGTTATTAGATCCCTTTAATTGAACACATTTTAAGTCAGCTAATTGAAAATGCTACAGTGGAGCAAACAGACATGGCTGACACTTGACTGTTCTCACTCAGTCTGCTGACTGGCCAGGGTGGCTGCACCCCCTTCCTCCAAGCGACAGCATCCTGAGCTTCATGCTCCTAGTCCTACTCCTAGCCGTGCACAGAGCACCACAGTGGCAAGGGGCGAGAAAGGAGGAAGATAGATCCAGAAATAGAGGGAGAGAGATGGAGAGAGGGGTGGATAGAGGGATGGGAGAGGGGTGGGGAAAGGGATGGGAGAAGGACAATACTACAAGAGAGGATAGAGGACTGATACTAGTTAAGGGTGTAAAAGGAGTGGCTGTACCCCCTTCCTCCAAGCGACTGCATCCTGAGCTTTATGCTCCTACTCCTAGCCGTGCACAGAGCATCACAGTAGAAAGGGGAGAGAACAGGGAAGATAGAGACAGAAATAGAGGGAGAGGGGTGTCGAGAGGGGTGGGTTGAGGGAGAGGTGTGGGGGGGGGGGGGGGGCGGGGAGGACAATAATACAAGAGAGGATGGAGGACTGATACTTGTTAAGGGGGTAAAAGGAGTGGCTGTACCCCCTTCCTCCAAGCTACTGCATCCTGAGCTTTATGCTCCTACTCCTAGCATGCACAGAGCATCGCAGTGACAAGGGGCAAAAAAGAGGAAGATAGAGACAGAAATAGAGGGATAGAGAGATGTGGAGAGGGGGAAAGGGGTGGATTGAGGGAGAGGTGTGGAAATGGATGGGGCGAGGACAATACTACAAGAGAGGATGGAGGACTGATACTAGTAAAGGGGGTACAAGGAGTGGCTGCACCCCCTTCCTCCAAGCGACTGCATCCTGAGCTTTATGCTCCTACTCCTAGCCGTGCACAGATCATCGCAGTGGAAAGGGGTCAGAAAAGAAATATAATAGTCATAAATAGAGAAAGATGAAGGAGAGGGGGGTATGAGCAATTTGGGAGAGGGATGGATAGGTGATGAGGGGTACCTATAGGATTGGATGGGGAAGGATGGAGGGACAGGGAAGGGGGGGGGGGGGTAATATTCAATGGGGATAGGAGAACAAGAGGGGGAGAAAGGGAGGACTAGAGAGATGGTTGCAAGATGAAAGGGGGTAAAAAGAAAAGGTGGGTACACCCCTTTCCTCCAAATGTGAGCATCCTACATACTTGCTGTGTTTTTTTTTGGTTAAGCCTTACACACAGCATCACAGTGGGAAGGAGACAGAGAGGGCCAGGGAAGATTTTAAGGGAATAGGGAGAAGAGAGATGGGGGATAAAGACAGCAAAAATGGATTGGAGGAAAGTAATTATGGGGGTGGATTCAAGAGGGAGGGAGTGGCTGCACCCTCCAAATGACTGCATCCTGCCAAACAAGTAGCAGCAAGGTGGAAAGGGGCTAGAGGAGCGGAGGGAGGGGAGGGGGGGGGGGATTTAATGGGAGAGAAAGTGGAGAACAAGGAGATAGCCAGGGGAATAGAGGAAAGGATACGGCTAAGGGATAGGAGGGAGAATAGAATGTAATTGAATTGACACGAGACATGAATGTGAGGAAAGATAGAAAGAGCATGGATGATTTACCATGCAAAAAAGAACAAATATTAGCAAGAGAAAGTCGAGAAGGGGCAAAATTGCGATGAGAAAGAATGGATATAAGGAGCAAATAACAAAAAAATTCCACAAATATGAAGCAAAAAGAGAAAAGATGGTGAAGGAAAGTGAAAGGTAGAGCAGGGGAAGGGGGAAGGTAACTAGGGATGCAATTATTTTATTTATTAGAGAGAAAAGAAACGTGCATTAGAGTACTGCAGTTGCGCCAGGTTTGCAACAGGTGACAGGGGGATGAAGAGAGGAAGGGGGATGACTGTACTATAGGCATGGGGAGAGAGGGGACACAGGGGTGCGCGTGAGAAAGAAAGAGTCACAGATAGAGGGTGAAGTTTAATAGAAAGAAAGAGTCACAGATAGAGGGTGAAATTAGAAAGAAAGAGTGACATATAGAGGGTGAAGTTAGAAAGAAAGAGTCACAGATAGAGGGTGAAGTTAGAAAGAAAGAGTCACAGATAGAGGGTGAAGTTAGAAAGAAAGAGTCACAGATAGAGGGTGAAGTTACAAAGAAAGAGTCACAGATAGAGGGTGAAGTTACAAAGAAAGAGTCACAGATAGAGGGTGAAGTTAGAAAGAAAGAGTCACAGATAGAGGGTGAAGTTAGAAAGAAAGAGTCACAGATAGAGGGTGAAGTTAGAAAGAAAGAGTCACAGATAGAGGGTGAAGTTAGAAAGAAAGAGTCACAGCTAGAGGGTGAAGTTAGAAAGAAAGAGTCACAGATAGAGGGTGAAGTTAGAAAGAAAGAGTCACAGATAGAGGGTGAAGTTAGAAAGAAAGAGTCACAGATAGAGGGTGAAGTTAGAAAGAAAGAGTCACAGATAGAGGGTGAAGTTAGAAAGAAAGAGTCACAGATAGAGGGTGAAGTTAGAAAGAAAGAGGCATGAGGAGAGGGGAACACAGGGATGTGTGTGCGATAAAGAAAACGAGAGAGAGAGAGAGGGAAGAGTAGGAGGGGGAAGATTTAAAGGTTGAAACATTGAAAGACAGAGAAGGAGGGGTGATTAGGCGTGAGGGGGGCACAGCGGGGATGACTGTACACAGGCAAGGTGAGAGGGGACACGAGGGTGTGAGTGAGAGAAAGAAAGAAAGAGAGAGGGGGAGAGGGGTGGAAGATCGAGAGAAGAAGAAAAGGGGGAGAGGCCGAGGGGGACACAGTGGTGTGTGAGAGAGAATAAAGAGAGAAAGGGGAGATATATATAGAGAGAGGGGAAGATTGATAGAAGAATAAACAGAGAGAGGGTAGGGGGGCAAGAGAGGGAAAAGAAAGCTGGCATCACGCACCAGCATGTGACAACTCTCCAGGTCCTAAGGTAACAAGTTATGCCAGTTTACTTTGATCCCAGCCAGGCCAGGCCAGGCCAGGCCAGGCCAGGCCAGGCCAGGCCAGGCCAGGCCAGGCCTAGCCAGACCAGCCCAGGCCAGCTAGGGTTTGCCAGGAAAGGAGGGTAGCAAAGAGCAAAGAGCATGCAGCTCTGCATGCAAGCACCAAGAGCTTAGAGGGGGCTTGGGAGCCCGCTAACAGGGAGGATGTGGAGATTGGCACGGCTAAATTGGAACATCCTGTTCTCGGCTGCATCCATCCCCTTATGTCTAATGCCTCATGATGAGGCGGGGATGGCTGGCAGGGATGGCTGGCTAGCTGGCTGGCTGGATGGCTAGTGGGGTCCGTTTCATCTCATCAATGACACTAACTTTAGAGAAAGGGTACATACTGTAGTTCTATATTGACACATTACAGAAAGAGAATAAATGGGATGTTGTCACTAAGAGAATAGAAACCTGGGGTTTATTGAAGAAAATCAGTCAAATGGTCAAATTGGGGTCCATGTCATCTAAATAATGCCCCAAATGCATGTTTAGAGAAAGGGAATGCTTCTGTATGGACACACTACAGAAAGAGAAGAAATAGATTACTTTATAGAACAAGAAAAAGAATCCGAATAAGACAGTAAAATTGGAAGGGTATCATCTCATCCATGCCCGACTGCACCTTCACAAAAAGAGAACGCTTGTATACACTACAGTAAGAGAAGATATCGGATAATCACTAGAACAAGAAAGGAGATAGTCTGTATCGTCTATTAAAGATAATTCAGATAGTCAAATTGGGGGTCCACGTCATCTTCATAATGCTCAAACAAAGCTTTAGGGAACGATATATAGACACACTTCAGAAAGAGAAGAAATCAGATTTATCAGTTACTAAGGGAACTAGTCAACGAGAAAGTAGATAATCTGTGATGTTTAATGCAGACAAAGTCACGGACAGTCAAATTGGGAGGGGTCGAGTCCTTACAAAGATACACATTGAGAAGCTCAGAGAGATTAAAATAGATTTTTCAGGAGACAAATGGCCAAAGCCATCTTGGTGCAACATAGCAGATTAAACAAAAAAAGATGTCTCTAGATAGGAATAAGACAAACTGTGTATCTTGATAAAAAGAGGCGAGACAACAAGAAGATGGGGGACACACATATGGATTCAACTTCTTTGTCTCCCATCAATTATTCTATTATATGCTTGAATTTATGTCTTCTTAATATACAGAGGATACATTAGAACTTACAATATGCAGAAACCTAACTTGCAGCATGATTGTATATTGGCCAACATTTGCAAAAATGTAATGTTTATTGGAAATTATTTTAAGTAAACGATATACATCTATATTTATGCTGAACTTGTGATATATATTTATAGGTGTAAAGATGTAGTTCATTTAGCACTCGAGGTCAAATTAGTGATGAAGCAAATTTGTGATGAATTTGTAATGTTTGCAGATACATTCCTTCAATCAGCTGACTCTAAGTATATATTTATTGAGTTGACATGCTCATCTAGATCCTCTTTTATCCTTTATTTTTTTTATTTTTTTTTAATCAGGCTCTCTTTTTCATCCTCTCTTTTTTCATCATCTCTTTATCATTACTTACTCTCTTCCCTCTTATATATCATCATCTCTGTCTCTCTTTCCTCATATTTCATCATCTCTTTATCATCTCCTCTCTCTCTTTCCTCTTATATTTGATTCACTCTTTTTATCTTCTCCTCCCTGCTATTTTGTTTAAACTTATATTTCCTAGATTCTCTTTTTTTTTAAATTAGGCTCTCTCATTTCCTTTATTTTTCATCATCTCCTCTCTCTCTTTACTCTCCTGTTATATCAACTCTTTTAATCATCTCCTCCCCATCTCTTGTTTAACCTATATATTCCCTAGATCCTAATTTTTATTAGGCTCTCTCTTTTCCTGTATTTTTCATCATCATCTTTATAATCCCTCTCTCTCTATTTCCTCTAGTATCTTCTCTTTTAATCCTCTCTTTTCGCCTCTACTCTATTCCCAATCGCCGACTTTTCTCCGTGTTTGTTCTTCATCACCATCGCGCCCTGCCTCAAAACTTCTCAAAGCGTTCTCTGATCGAGCTGATAGGCAAGAGGGTTGTAACGATGATTCATCTCGCGGGCTGGATTACCATGTAAGATGTAAGATGTGCGATGTACGTACGTAAGGGGAGGGTAAGGCACTGACTGAGTAACAAACTTATTACACTGATGTACAATGTAGGTACGTACGTGGGAGGCACTGGGTAACTAACTTATTACTAACAAATGTGTATTACACTCACTCTGCACTACACAGCACTAAGTCAGTCCATGATGTACATTTTATTTATCAAATCAGTATTCATAAATAAGTTTTCAAGACATATAATGTATTTCTTTGATCTATCTTATTCACACATGAATGTTATATTTTTATGAAGTATGCAAAATACTTGTGAAGAACTTTCTCAAGAAAGTGAAGAACTTTCTCAAGTGGTACTAAATAAATTTAAAAAACCCACATAATATGAACATTAACAACATTCGGTTATTCAAACTTTTGTTTCTCTGGGAGTTTTATCACAAAAGATGATACTTTGAATAGTGCAGATGACTGGAAAACATAATCTAGTCCTATTTATACATTGAGGCAAATTACCTTGTTATTTTATTATATTATATTTGCTTCGTACATTTCCAGATGCAATCTGAATTCTATAAATGTTTTCAAGAGAAATATCTGACACACACTGTATTCTGTAACTAAATAAGAACTTAGAGTGTAATAAGAAGAAGAGTTCAGAAGAGTAGCAATTGGACATCGCAAGTAACTACGTTAAGATAAATTGGCACACATTTTTAAACTAACAAAGATCCAACTTTTGCCTATACTTACTACAGTGTATGTAAATGTAGAACGACAAAATGCAGAACTATAATGGACAGATATTACTTTCAGTTTAGAATGACACCGAATCGAGTGAGATGTATGCAATATCACTTTGTGTACCTACACTCCAGTTTTAACGGGAGAACATCCCTCTCTCTGAGAAATGAAGTGTTGTTTCTGTACTAATCTGAAGGAAGCAGGAAATGGTTTGGAGGAAAAATTGATGGCTACATGTAATAGTGTGGATGCATACATGTACTACATGTACATCTACACATTACTTTCACTGGTTTTAAATTGGTACTAGTACTGATACTATGAAGCCCAGTTTACCTATTAACAGAAGATGCATAGATGTAGACACCATTGTACAATGTATGTTCATCAATGAGTTGTAAAGTTTTTGTGGGAGAACCTCCCCAGGGGGGAAATAAAATTGTATTTCATAGGAGGCTGCTTTTAAGTAAGAAGAAAGCACCTCAGAAATTTGGGGGCTCTTTAAGGCAGTTGGGGCCCGGGGGGGGCACTCGAATTATTTTTTGACGGGGGTGTGCCGCACGGAAATCTGAAATAGGGGTCTTAAGAGCGGACTACAAGCACAAAATATAGGGTCTTTGGAGCTACAAAAACCCTGAAACAGGAGTTAAGGGGACTAAGGAGCAGACTAAAACTGCCAAATACGGGCAAAATACATGAACTTGGAGCTACCAAAGACCTACGGAAACCCTCAAATGGTGGTCAAGGAGCTGGCTAGAAGAAGAATAATGGACTTGAGGCTACTCAACTACCTAGCCAAGTCATTCCGGGGGTCTATGGAGCGGCAATTTTGGAAAATCGGGTATCTTTAGAGCGGCAATCGAGTGTGAAAACGGGGTTCTTTTAAGCGGCACATACCCGTCTTACATTATACACACACAGCCTTGCACGCAAGTCCAAAGTTCAAATGCAGGGCTAGGGCTAGAGTAGAGATTGACAACGACACTGTTTTAGAATCAAATGGGAAACCACTTTGCGCCCATTGATGATGCTACCTAGCTACTATTATAATCTGTGCAGTGCAGTGAGAAGAGTCCAAAGTATGAGCAGCCTGGTACGCCATAAAAAGTGATAAATCCATTACATGATTAGGCAGAACTTGAACACCGAGTACTGAAACCGATGCAATCATTGCTAAACCAAGTAGGGCTCCACAGATTTTAAATGTATTTAATGTTTCAAGCAGCTAGACTCCCGAGTCCCCACTGACACTTGCCCGCTTGCCCAGGCAAGTACAACATTGATGTAGGGCAAGTAAAATTGGTCAAGTTTGCTTGCCCGATTGGGCAACTTAAAATTTCTCTTCCAACTACAAGATTAGAATGTAGGTCATCACATGACAATCTCATCTAGAAGTAAGTGGGCGAGGAAAATGTCTTTTTGGGCAAGTAAAATGTTAACATTTATGATTTTACTTGCCCGAACGGGCCAGTAGAGAAAAAAAGTTAGTTTGGAGGCTTGATTAACACTTTGAGTGCCAGGGATTTGAATGCTCTATGACATTTGTGTGTATTGTAACTCGCAAAAATGCGAGCTTGGCACTCAAGGGGTTAAGGACTTGGACAAGTTATATTGTGATAGGGTCTATGAAAATATGTGTTATAAAATGAAAAACCATTTGAAATCAAATCATCTGGCAATTAATTGACTGAAATAATGGATTTCTCTTCATTCTGTAAAGTTCATCATTTCAGGATTTTTTAGACAGAGCTAAGCCTATAATCTTTTATAATTTGCAAATTGTTATCATTTTTAAACAGAATACGCCTCAAAAACAAGGCATACATTGTATGTGTATGTATGTAAATGAAAGATGTAATTTTTTCCTTCATCACAAATGGAATGAAACTGAGAATGAATCAAGTATGTACACGTGTATAAAATATAAAGGTATGTATACTTATGTATGCAGATATGCATGTTTATTGATGGAGGAAGAGAACAAGAGGCAGAGAGAGGGGGGAGTAGGGAAGAGAGATTGGAAGGGGTGTGTGTGTGTGTGCGCCTATTAAACAGAAACATCTCGAGTGGGAAAATCAGCATCTGGCCGGCAAACACAGCACAATTGTCTATTTTTAATCAACCAAACCAACCCCAACATCTCGCACACACATACACCCAGACACTGCATCTGCTGTCTCCACACGAACGTGATAGTCCATCTCGTATGTCACAGTTTTATATTTTTTTTATTGTCTTCCCCTTTATGATGAGGATGCAGATGCAGGAAATTTTTTAATAAAGGACCTCTCATCAAATGCTAAGTTTCTCAATCGACTGCAGCAGCAGCATCATCATCATCATCATCACCATCAATATATCCGTGCGTTTCCATAGTTATTAAGTGTGAAGAAGATGAGGATGAAGAGAGAGATGAGGAGAGGGAATCAATAAACCCTCTCAGTCCCATGGTTACGTCAGAGAGGTGGGAGGACACCTCTCTGGTTACATCGTGTACATGTAGCAACTTAATGATGTTGTTGTGGCGTGGTACCGAGAGGGGTGTTTTAAATATGTTGCCAAGGTGGTTTGTGGATGGTGAACCTCCAGTGCGTATCAAGGAGAGCAGCTTCATCAATCCAATCGAGCGTTGCATCGCGTTGGCTAGCAACAATATCTCGCTCTCCACCTTTCTCAATATCTGTTGGACTGTAATAATATTCCCACATTTCATTCATCTCTCCCCCTCTCCTTACAAGTATCTTATTACAAATTTGTTCATCTCTCATCTTTCTTTATCTTTCTCTATCTCCATGCCTTTCTCCCCATCTCTTAAAAAACATTTCCTCCTTCAGTCCTTCCTCTCTCTATTCATATTTTCCTTCAATCTTTCTATCATCACCATCTTACCAAATCTATCCCCTACCTCTCAATTTTCTATTCTTTCTCCATCTTCACCTCTGTCTTCCTCTCCCCATCTCTCACTCCCTCTCTCCTCTCTTGTTTAAACCCACACCCTCTTAATCTCTTCATATTTTATATTCTATTCTCTTTTCATTTCTCTCTTTCTTCCTCTCTTCCTCTCTCCCTCTCTCTACACCACTCTCTCCTTCTCTTCACGTCTCTCTCGATCCTTATCTCATCTCGGCAGCTTGCTGACAGCGCAACTTGGAGCCGCCAAGGACCCTGATACCAGGCGGTAGGTTAAGAGAGGAGGGAGAACGGAGGACAGACTGAAATGTCATTACGGATGAAAGGGGGGAAAAAAGAAGACTTTTTCTTCATAATATGAAATTGGATGACCAATATGGTGAAGATTAGGAGAGCATGAGTGATGAATCCTTCCTCATCATCACTTTTAAAATGGCAAATGCAAGTTTAAATAGCCACATCATCCTTGAGCCTCATGAATATCTTTCCAAAGATGATTTCCCATTTTTAACAAGGATCCCTCATTTAATTCCTGTATCACCTATTTTTACTCATAGTATTAAGAACCTACAGTACACCACGATCTATTGAAATGCGTGGTATTATCTAGCAACCAAAGATTTCCTTTTTTTAAAAATAAATATTAAATGATAATTATCGTAATTAAATATGAATAGTGTGACCTCAGTCATGCAGACTGGATCAAACAAATGTTTTCTTGGTACGGGGATAATATTTCAACATTTACCGGTGTAACATTACACTAGAAGTGAATGAAATACAATACGTTATTGCACACATTCACATAATACACTCACAAACAATTCATACATAATAATGCACATCCCATTAATTTGTGTCCCATCAAGTTGCATACATTGATGTATTCTGGTAGTTCCAGATACATCGTATTAAACATAATATTGAATTCGGAGAGGCACAATTCCAATCTTTCCTCCACACTAACTCACAGGCACACATACACATTCACACTATATTTCATAATGCACATCACATTCATTTGTGTCCCATCAAGTTGCATACAATGATGTATTCTCTATTCTGCTAGTTCCTTATACACTGTATTAAATATATAGTGAATTTGGAGAGGCACAATTCCAATCTTTCCTCCACTCTAACTCATAACTGGAAGGCTATTTACTTTAAACCCAAGACCTCTCCTCTCCCGCAACGCAACGCAACGGAAAACTCATCTCTCCTCTCCCAACCACCACCACCACCACCGCCCGATTCCCAGCTCCCATGCCCCCAACCTCACATCATCACCTCTGACCTCCATCTCAATTGCAGACCTCTGCTAACAACATCTAGCGCCCAGCCAGGGTCTACCTCTGGTAGTTTGCCATCATCATCATCTAACACTAACTGTAGCAGGTCTTGGTAGTGACTTTAGTCCAAGTTGCGTTAACCCACATCCTACCCAGCCTCCTTTATGATCATCTAAATGGTTGATAGTCAATAGCAGACCTCTGCTAACAACATCTAGCCCAGCCAGGGCTCCAGTAGTTTGCCTCCATCATCCATAACAGGTCTTGGTACTGAATTTAACCCCACTTCCTTAACCCCATTTCTTTAACCCATCCAGCTACCCCCCCCCCCCCCCCACCCCCCTCCTTTATGATCATCTAACAGGAGGTTGATAGTCCGCGATATCCCATAGACCAAACCAGCATGGTGGTCTATGGTTAGCCCGAGTACCTCTTTTTCCTTCATCTACATTAACAGGCCTGGGTAATGATTTTAACCCAACCACCCAACTCTGCTTTATGATCTAACAAATTGGTAGTAAGCCTAAGTACTCAAAATCCTTTCTTTTTTTTCTTGTCTATAAAGACCATCCAAAGGATACAGAAAGGTGTAAGTCTAGAAGTTCATTTAAATATGAACTGCTACCTAGGGAGACGAGGGAAATGGTCTCTATACAGGTGGTTGCTAAAGCAGATTTGACTATATTAGTACAAACTGTGGATCGGCTCAATTCTTTGATGCCCCTGTGTTAAGTTGAACTTGAAGGACATGTCACCATCCAAGAAACCAAACACAGATAATTATGCTGGTATCTATGGAACCTTGATCAATTTATTGTACATTTTCCCCAAAATAATAATTTTTACTAATCAAGATTATTATAGGGCAGGTAAAAAAAAAAATAGAACTTTTCAAGGGTGACATTTTAAGCCTACCCGCATTAAAACAATTTTCTGCATTTTTGTTTGCATTTAACTTTTTAAAAGTATCTAGCGGGGCTCTTTGTAGTATTTGGGGACTATAAATCGCCCAAATTCTCTGTGAACTTCTCGCAGAATGCAATCTTTATTTTGTCACAAATATTCTGTTCACCCGTTCCCTATGAGTTTATGAAATCCCCATTATTGTACACAACCCACTCGGTTCCCATGGTCAAGGTTTAAAAACTTTCATGATAACAAGCGATGTCTCAAAGAGGGAAGACAAATGAACAAAAATATATACATACATGTACAATACATCATAATTCAGGCGTAGAGCCCTACAATACATTATCAAGTGTTAATTGCTTCATAAGTTAACTGCTCATTAGATGCATGATTAGATGATCATACATCATTCAGACACACAGTCTTGTGTAAAGGCTAGATTCAAGTACTCTTAGGGATGGGTTAGGTTTAGGAATACAGCGAGAGAAGTTTCTAGAGTACTTTCTCTGCATGTCTGGTGGCTATTTCCTGGTACGGCAAGGTGTGTGATGATAATGATGTTAAATATGCTGGCAAGTCTAAGCAAGGAGGTACTATAGGCTCCTTGGTCTAAGAAAATAGTACTATTCAATTTTGCTATATTATGAATTTAATGTGCGATTGGGACTGCGGGTATGATTGCTATGATGAGATGTATAATTGTTCTGTGTACTTTTAAATGCTTTCAGATAAATGAGATGTGGATCATTTTTAATATTGTTTGCATAGTTCTCAAGGACTTAAAATGGTGTTCAATAGACCGCTTCTGTAATGTATGCAAATATTATGCGTAGGACGTCAGACTACCCGTTGGCAAGCTTAACAATAGTAACTATGTCCGGCAAGCTCCGGCAAACGTAGCTTGCCGGACCTAGTTACTATTGTTAAGCTTGCCAACGGAGAGTCTTACGTCATACGCATATTATTTGCATACATTACAGAAGCGGTCTATTTGATTGTGTTCACAAGTGTGCATGTATGTGTGCGTGCGTGCGTGCGTGCGTATGTATGTTTGTGTGTGTGTGTGTGTGTGTGTGTGTGTGCATGTATATGTGTGTATGTGTATGCACACATAGTATGTGTCTGTATGTTTGTGTGTATGTGCGCACTATGTATCTTTATGTATGTATGTGTGTGTGTGAGTACTATGTATGTGTGAATGTTTGTCTGTGTATGCGTTAGTTTGTCATATATGCGTGAATGTATGTTTATGCAATACCATAATCATATAATCTGTTACATTCATATTTATTGGAATGTACAGTTATTCCTGTGTACATAAGTGTTTAAGGTTTCACTTTGTAATGTCACTACAAAAATAATATAATTTCTCCGGGAGTATTACGTTTATTAGCGTGTGGGAACGTTCTAAAGGCTAATCGGGACTGTTGGATGAGAGGGAAAAAACAGTCAAAGTCCCAATGATAACCGCTGAAGCACAGCCAGCCAGCCATTTGAGTACTACTAGTCTCGGAGCTCTCGCCCACAGAACAAACATCAATCATAATATATTCCGATACTAGTTCTGTATGTATATGAGATGGGATAGTCTCTGCATCAAGGCAAGTTATCATATTAACACATCAATTAGCCTCAGTCAAACAGACCCTTTACATATATTGATTGTATGCTTTCCTTACCTTATACAGTGGAACCTCGCTATAATGAGCTCTGACTTAACAAAACCCTCAATATAACAAGGTAATTTTGCTGCTCCCAGTCTTATATATTCTATTGTTTTTACCTTGATATAACAATATACAACAAGGTAATGTTATGGTCCCAAGGGCCTTGTTATAAAGAGGTTTCCACTATACAAGTATTTGGTTATTTTAGTTATTTAGTAAGGTTTTATGTTCATCCAAATATTCAGTTATACATTATTACGTTGCTGCCTGCTGGCACTCAGGATGAACATCACCAACAGAATTTAAAAGCCCCTTTTCCAAGTTTTTCAGTATTTGGTATATATATCTTCCAATGGTCATATTGTAAAACAAACTTAATTGAAGTGTTATCACGAATGTTGTATGACCATTTTCAAAAAGCTCATTAAGTGCAAATTTTGGACACATACACATCATGAACCAACAGAATGTCCCAAAGACCCAAACTCCCATTTCATATAAGCACTTGACTTTGTGATGTACCCTCTCATCATGGATTGACCACTATAGGATCTACCCTCTTTACCTCTAACAATGCCTTTATAGTCCCAGGATTAAAGGTCTATCCCCTCAGAATAGGGCAAGGCAAACTTGTTAAATGGCTTTATAATAATATAAGTAGTCCTCTATTAATGCAGTAGTTTGACTCTATACACGTAGCCCCTCAGTGTTTCTGTTTGAACAATACTCTCCAACCTTTGGACCCCCTTCTTAGGATGAACGGAGGATCGGAAAGACTAGTTGGAGGAGATAGCGAGCTAGGGAGAGGGAGGTAGCAGTGGAAGAAATACATGGGGCTTTTAGATGATTGAGCCCAACAAATTTGAAGAAGAAAAAAGAGCAACCATTACCGTAAATGCCTAGATGCAACTTATCATAGTGGTTCAGAGTGGTTTCAGGCAGCATTTAAATGTGTTTTATATTCCAAATAAAATAATATTAAACAGCTTTAGAAATGGATGAAAAGTTGGTAGGTTCATGATAAAAAACAAGCCATATTTCACTGGCACACCATCGTCAGCAAAAATGACCTTGATTTATCAATGTAAAAAGAGAAATACATACATTACATACATGTTCAAAAAGGAAATCCAGTTGATTGGAAAATCAAGGTGAACCATACAAAGGCTAGAAATATAAGAGAACATGGACAACAACAACAACTGCAACACCACTGCCGATGCCAACTGTAGAGAGGCATGCTAATTTATGTTTGCACATCACAGTATCATTATCCAAACCTTGGTTTCAGACAAAACAGAGAGAGAGCGATATATACATTAGGAAAAAAAAAACAAGAGACTGCATGCAATGCAATGCAATGCAAAGCAATTCACTTTGTAAACATATAATAATGCAGCCAGATTTTCGCAGATGTGGCCCCATATAATAGCTTACTGCACACAAGTCGCTGCTAAGCCTCTCTCGGTTATCAGTTCGGAGAGTACAAAGTACCTCTTTTCCAGGTCATCCCACATGACTACAGGGCCATGGGAGGACTGTAAAACATCAGAGCCGCTTCAAAATTCTCTCTCTATCTATTATATATTAGAAATAGATTCCTGTTTTTTAACTCACCGTGCCCCTTTAAACTTCTGATCAAACTTTTCTCTAGCCTTTTCTCCCTCTTTCGATCATCTACATTCTATCTTTCTCTAATTAAACCCCGAGCCCTTAACTTCTGTTCAACTTTACTTGTCTCTACCCATTATCCCTCTTTTGTTTCTCTTGCGTTCCTTTTTTTCTCTTTTATTTTGTATCAATCCTCCGAGCCCCTTTAACTTCTGATCAAACTTTTCTCTAGATAGCCTTTTCTCCCTCTTTTAATTCTCTATGTTCTATCTTTCTCTATTTATTCTCCGAGCCCTTAACTTCTATTCAACTTCTCTGAGTTCTCTCTACCCTCTAATATATATCCCACTTGTTTCTCTTTCGTTCCCTTTTTTCTCTTTTAATTCTCTGAGCCCTTTAACTTCTGTTCGAACTACCCTTTTCTTCCTCTTTTCATTCTGTACGTTCTCTTGTCATTCTCCTTTGTCTTTCTCGTTATCTATCCTCAGAGCCCTTTAACTTCTGTTCAACTTCATTCTAGCCTTTTCTCCTTCTTTCTCTACGTTCTATCTTTCTCTATTTATTCTCAGAGCCCTTAACTTCTGATCCAACTTCTCTCTACCCTTATCTCCCTCTCTTGTTTCTCTGGTGATCCTTTTTTCTCTTTTATATCAATTATCTTCAATTATCAATCAAACTTCTCTGTACCCTTTTCTCCCTCTATTTATTCTCTACGTTCTATCTTTCTCTAAAGATTTATTCCCCTAGCCCTTAACTGCTGTTCTAACCTCTCTCTAGTCTCTAGCCTTATCTCCCTCTGTCAATTCCCATGCGTTCTATCTTAATTCTTCTCTTTAATATTCTAATTCTGAGAGCCCTTTAATTAAATACTCTACATCAACTTCTCTCCCTCTTTTCCATTCTTGTGAGCTCTTTACAATCTGCCTCTCCCATTTCTAATTCCGCCGAGCTCCGTCTAAATCAGAATCCAGCTTGGTTGACTGACTCCTCCTCCACCCTCAGTAAACAAGCAGTGTTCTGCCTGATATTACGGGAACAATGCCCACTAGGCCACGTAGCACCACTGTGGGAGTTGGTCCTCGACTCCTCTTCTTTTATAAAAAAAATATTTATTTGCCTACATGTATGTAAAAGATGCATTTAGTGCTGATAATACAGAGTTGTACTTCAGTTTAGACTTTAGAAAATAATGGAGCTTCATTTTATCACAGAATGAATGAAAGATACTTAGGGCATTTGAGGCATATTCCAATAAATTGTGAACAAAGTTAACAAACATATGAACTAATGATATGAACTATAAACTGATCATTAAGTTGTACTTCAGTTGATAACATATTATGGAGCTCTGAATGGAAGATATTTAGGGTATTGGAAGCAATTTTCATTAATATGTGAACAAACGTATGAGTTTACGAATCAAACTGATTTTTCAAATTTGAGGTAATTTGTTTCTCTCTCTTGAAATTCAAATTCAAGTTTGTATACACGATAGAACTTCCTTATTTCTATAAATAAGCTAAAGCAAAATACCTCCTAAATGCTACATCTTTGTTTTTGGTGCAGTGCAGGTTACCACGTATCACGACTGTGGGCGTTGCTCCTCCTTTTTCCCTTTTTTTCTAATTAAAGTGATCAATTAACTTTATATTTTTCCCAAAAGTGATATTTGAGACTTCACTCATATACTAATATCATTCAAAGATTCTTGAGAATGATATGTGAGACCATCATAGAAATGGAATTAAGGTTTACCTAGTGAAAAAAGAATAAATCGATGTCTGATTTTATCCTGATAGTTCACAGAAAGTTCACAGAAAGTTCACCGAAAGTATCCGAATTCTGATATTATGGAGGATATTTTTGTTGATAAATATAGTATACTCTTAAGCAATGTTTTACAAGTTACTTTTAAAAGCAAATGTAATGAAATTCATCAAAAGATTGTAAATTTCCATATCCCAGAGTTGTTATTCATCCAATTATTAAAAATAAATAAATAAATGTATTTCCAGATTTTTGTTTATACATCTAGAGGGTTTTCAATTTCCAAATAAACCAAACTGGAAGTGAATTCCAATTTGTGTTGCTCTGAGAGTGAAGTACACATCACAGGGCAAGATTCTGTCAACTATTTTTCGACTATTGGATGCTATTCACTCATCCGTTTTCTCCCACATTCCTGCATTCGTTCTTATTTGTACGGGATGTTTATCAGTCACACAAATCTCTCCGCTCTTTCCCCGTTCTGTAACTCGCAACAAACATGGACTCGGAGCACAGTGCAGTGCAGACACACAATCAATGGTTGACTGATGATGCATGATGATGCGCCCATAACTATTCAGTACCCCTAAAAGTGGGGATTATACTAGAGTACATGCGATGTATTACTATGTAGAGTAATTATGGGATGATTAAACCATGGTACCGGTAATCAGAGGAAGACTAAATCTCCTCCTTTCTTCAGTTTTTTCAGTCTCATTTGATCTCATAATTCAGTAGCAAATTTAATAAGACAAAAAATGAACAATTTGAAACTAATTTGTGAGTGTGATAAAAAATAATGTCTCTTTGCAACATCATGAAAAGATGCTATAGAAATGATTAAGTTATTTAATGTTAGTAAATTGCCATTGAGAGTGAGAGGGGCATTAAGACGAGTTTGGGCTGAATAGAGTTTTACATACTATCTTGTAGGTCAGAGCTTTCTCTATGTGATGTTAATCTTTCATCATTTGTAATTTTGAAAATATTAATAAATAATTAGGAGAGAGCTATGGTTTTTTTACAATGCTCCCCAATAACACATGTGGTTATCTTAGGTATAAATAGCGACTTAGCACCCTTCTTTCTCAACCGATGATATTTTTTTAATTTGTACATACCTTGGAAGGCGTGCTGTCACTGGAAGAGTTGGTTGGTGAGGGGCTGCTGGGCATGGCCGGGAAAGACAGGAGTCCGTTGGATCCATCCAGCAGTCCATTGCAACCATCCAGGGATTTGGTATCAGCCTCCTGGCTGCTGTATCTCTCATCAGATGCAGCTGACTCACCCAGCCCCGTTTCCTCCGATTCCTGCATGCTGTCAATGCCACAGCTGCCGTTGTAACCCTCCAACCTGACCTCCATTGCGGAGGAGGCGGTTGCGAGTTCCCCTGACGGTATGCCTGAAAAGTCTATCGGTGCACACTGGTGATCCGAGAGCGCGCCGCAAGGGCTCGAGAGAGAACTCACTGCCTCTGCATCATCGCCGACGATCCCTGCGTCATCGTCATCATCAACATCATCATTATCATCCTCTTTGCTGAGTGTTTCCCCCTTGCTTTCCGCCTCACCACCTGTCAGTGGCTGCTGAGATGAAGCCGCTTGATCTGCTCCGGCTGTTGTGCCCCCTCCTCCTACTCCTCCGCTGAGCTGTGAGTCAGACAAGGACGAGTCAGCTACTTCAGGGATGTGAGCGCTGCTGCTGCCAACATAGCTGCCGCTGCCGCTGTTTGTATCGTCCTGCGAGTCATCGGCGCAACCGTTTGTAGTAGTGCCATGCGCAAGCTCAGGCGACGCTGCGTCACTCGCCTCTCCTTCTACTACCGATTCGCCAGTTACGCGACCCTCGCTGCCGTGACCTACTTCTGAATCGTCGTGTAGAACTACATGATCCCCGTTCACACCAAGTGTGTTTTCTTCAAGACCTGCATCCCTATTATCACCGTTCACATTATCAATTGTTTTGTCTGTTAGACTTTCATCATCCCCATTTACACCGTTCACACCAATCGTTTGATCTATTAGACCTGGTTCCCCATTCGCACTGTTTCCATCGATTGTTTCGTCTTCTAGAACTGCATCATCGTCATTTACACCGTTCACATCACCATTAACAGTGTTCGAATCTCCATTTACAGCATCCAATTCCCCATTCAGACCATTTGCGCACCCATCGTTAATTTCTGCCGCCTCTTCAACAAGTGGCAAATCTTGGCTGTCTCCATTCTCAACTGCTGTCGTAATTGTTTTAGAGGCATCATCCTGTTTTTGGTGCAGCTCTTTGTTGCGTGCGCTCTGTCTTCGCCCCCTGGTGGTCCTCTCGACTCCGTGACCATTCAGACCTGCTGATGCCTGGCGTCTGTCCCTCGACTGACGCCCCTTGACAGGCGATCTCCTCGTCACTTCGGATGCCTTGCCTGACTTGGAGTTCTTCCCCGTTCCAGTCCCCTCTCCTGCAAGGTCTGCGAATGAACAAACGTTTGGAAAAAGAGGGACACTGAGATTAGTTACCACGGCGATATCAGAATATTATACTGCTTCGCAAGTGATACGCATCGTCGTCATAAGCATAATATAACTCTTGTTCTAAAGAAGTTAAAACAGTTAACAGGAGACATTATGTACGAAGATAAGGGATTTGATATCAACTACCAAAGCATTGCGTGACTACACTGTTTCACAATCGATAAATATCAAAGATCTTACAGCGAAAGATCATAACCATGACTCCCTTTCTGAAGTTTTGAAACATTTAACAGAAGAAACATTCGAAATGAGAGGAACATTCAGATATTAATTACCAAAACAATTTCAGAATACTTAATACACTCCTTCACAATTGATACTTATCATAATCATAAAAGTGATACAACATAGAGAAAAGTAGCTCTCCTTCTTTTGTTAATGCAGAAGAATCAGTTAAGAATAAGATGGATCACAGATCATTACCAGTTCAACATAATAATTATGTTCACAAAATACAAATTCACGGATACAAAGCGGCAGGCAATCAAAGAACGTTTTCTTCTGGTGTCTAGTAAAAAAAATTGTTCTAAAAACAAAAGGTGGTAAATAAATCAATTATCAAGACAAGATTTGAACATGGCTAATTGGCTATGCACATCACTGGAGTTTATCTTTGTCAGATCACACAAAATGGAAAGAAAACTAAGAGCAACACTCATATTGAATACTGCGTAGGTTTTTTTTCCACTCTTGAGACTGTAATATAGTTTACTCATAATTTGTTCATCGTATCATTATATATCAATTAATAATTTCCTGCTCATCAACGTAATACTACATGTCTTTCTTTCTGTGAATCAATCACACTCATCTTAAAAAACTTTCATCAACAAAATGAAATCAAAACCTGGATGAACTAATGTACAGTACACATTTACACAGTACATGTGTATGTTTTTATCATATTCTCGTGTAACGACTCATCACCAGTTTTGCTTTTGCTTGACTAATGGCAAGGATAACCCATTTATGACCGAGCCAACATTGGTGACACAAGATTTATCTGGCTAAAATTGTACTTAGAGTTTATTCCCTCGTTATCATTTTAGTAAAAAATTAAGTTTAAGGTTGGGATATCATGGATTGCAATTAAAGTCATATGGTAGTGTTAGTGATACAACAAAATTTTTGACCAAACTAAAAAGTGACAAATGACACAAATCCAAAATATGATGAGGAAATGAGATGCAAGTAATACAATTCTTTCAGGATTCACTTCATTTGTTTAAGTTTTTAAAGACAGTTCTGAAATATAGGATGTGAAAACGATATCAATCTATGAAATCAAGTTACACTTAAATACGAGATACCCGTTATCAATTTGTGACTTTTTTTTGTACATTCTGTGATTCTCGTGCAAAAGTTGATTCTCAATTTCAATGAGAAATTGAATACTTTCGGTTCAAGATAATCTGCTCATCGACTCCACCCTATTTACCACAAATTCGCCCTAAATTGTGAGATTTTGAGCAAGAAGAAAGAAATTTGACAAAAAGATTTAAAAATAGAATGATTTCACAATACTCTGAGCACTGTACTTTCTTCTCTTTCCCAATATCACACTTTCTTCATTATATTGTCAATTATTTCCTTTTCGTCAATTTAATAGTGTTCATGATTTTCACCTGAACCTCTTCTACATATGTATCTCACTCGGACTAGTTACTAGTTATAATTTTTCAGGTAAAAGGGTAACATACAATCTACAAGTTGTCTGGAGAATGTAGTCATTAAGTATTTCAGTTTCTATCATTTCAAAAACAGAAAGTTTATTCAAAAACAATCATCTCACTCTCTTCCCTTTACTGTGTGCCAAAAAAAAAGATTACAATCGCAAAGATCACAACATCTCCCTACTCACTCAACCGGCCTGGTTTGGTTTAGAATCAGACCGAGAGAAACAACGCACAATATATTCGTAGAGAAACAACATCTATCAATCAATGCGCCACAGCAAATATTTCACTTCCTCCTCGATCTCTTTCTCTCTCACATTGAAGCTAGAGCGCAACAATGCTCACACCGTGATGATCAAACACAATGCTGGCGAACGAACCAGCCAACTGTAGCCCGCTGCCACACCACTCAAGGCAGCCCGACAAACAGGGGTTAGACAGGCAGGCAGGCAGGAGAGTTTGAAAGAGAGTAGGAAGAGGTGAAGAGAGATGGAGAGAGGTTGAAAGAGAAAAGGAAGAGGTGAAGAGAGATGGAGAGTTGTTGAAAGAGAAAAGGAAGAGGTGAATGGAGATGGGGAGAGGTTGAAAGAGAAAAGGAAGAGGTGGAGAGAGATGGAGAGAGGTTGAAAGAGAAGAAGAAAGGTGTACAGACAGAGAGAGTGAATGTGGGACAGAGTAAGAGAAGAAAGATGACTCAATGCATGGACCAATAGGGGATAGATAGAAGGGAAGAAAGGGGCATGAAGAGAAAGGGAGAGGTTGAAAGAGAATAAAAAGATGCGGAAACAGAGATGAAGAGAGCTTGAAAGACAGAGAGAGTGGATGTGGGACAGAGTAAGAGAAGAACTTAAGATGATTCAAGGCAACATGATAAATGGGGGATAGACAGAAAGTAGAAAGAGATACAGAGAGAGCTTGTAGGAAGGTAGGAAAGGGTTAAAAGATACTCAATAGGAATGGGCAAAAGGAGGCAACTTAGAGAAGTTAAAAAAGAATAGAGGAAGAGGTGAAGAGGTGAAGAGAGATGGAGAGAGCTTGAAAGAGAATGGGAATAGATGAAGAGAGACTGAGAATGAATGTGGGAAAGATTAAGAGAGAAGAAAGATGATTCAATGCAACATAACAAACTGTGGAAAGACAGAAGGGAGAATGAGGTGAAGATATACGGAGAGAGCTTGAAAGAAAGTAGGAAGAGGTTAAACGAGAGAAACATAGGTTGAAAGAGAATAAATAAAAATGGGCAAACAACAGAGAGAAGTTAAAAGAGAATAGGAAGAGGTGAAGAGAGATGGAGTGAGCTTGAGAGAGAATGAGAAGAGAAGAAGAGGAATGAATGAGGGAAATAAGGGAGAATAAAAATGTTCAAGACAACCTAAAAATTGTTAACTTTGCTTTCATATTAGGTATGATAATGTGGATAGTTGCATATTTTGAATACTGTAAAGAGGCACAATTGTGCTTTTTAATTCTAAATCGTCTCAATAAAGACTATTTTCATTTAAATTTGGGTCATCTTTCAAAAGGGTTAAGTTTGAAACAACATTTCCTCTTGAACAAAATGAAAGCATGTCACAAAGGAGGTCATGATCAAAAGAGATTTAAATCAATGCTTTGTACAAACAAAAGTATAACATGCAAGTCAAGGTAGCTGGGCTTTCGAATCTGCTAAACAAAAGTATAACAACATTTTAACAATCAAACCTAGTAAAATGTAAATTCTTTGGATGTGATTCAATTCTTTACAGCTGAACAAAAAAAATTTTTTTGTAAATACTAAATGTAAAATTTCACTATGAAATTGCACAAAATCGTCGATGTCTGTATCTCAAACAAATGCAGTCATTTGAATCAATAGCCTACGATGTGGAAAGACACAATGGAATTACATCAACACATGTTGCCATTCTCTCCTTTCCACTAAAAGTAGAGAAAGGTTTGCGTCATAACCGGAACGCGAGAGCGAGAGAGGATCAAGAAAAAAAGAGCAAGAGACACAGAGTACAATATCAATATACTGAAATCAAGTTGACACCCTAACATACATACTACAGGACCATATTTTAATGAAGGCACTTTTATAAAAAAAATGCCTCCTCTTTTTTATTTACTCTTCTCATTTGATGGGTGAAATAAACTTTACATCATCTTTTATGAGAAAAAAAATGAGAAAATGTCACATTTTTAAAGCTCGCGTACCTATGATACAGTATACTTATGATAGCATACCTACAGTATGTAACATTATTGAAATGGGAAAAAAAAGTAGGATGTGCGATTTGGTCTCTATTTGAAGAGAACTTGAATCAATGTTATATTGTTTGTACTTCTTTTACAAGCCGCAAAAGAGTTTTAATGATACTTTCACACAATTATGTCATCTCTAATTTTGAGTTCCTTTACTTGCATACTCGAAATGATCAAATGAAAATTTTATCTTCTTTACCATTATCATGATTATTACTATCAAAGTGATGCAGACTAGGTTTTAATCTATCGATTTATGATTTCTCTTTTCTGATCCTGCTCTGCTCTTGTTTGCCTGGTCTGCGCCTCGAGATCGATCTAAGCCTACCGCTGAAATCTCCAGCGCTCAGGCAACCTCTGTACCTCAAGCCCACTTATGTATCCTAGCCCACTTCCTGTTTCGCAAGAAAAAAAAACAGGCCTGGGTCA
>JBAMJV010006656.1:0-60816 GCA_037951105.1 Echinarachnius parma
GGTGGTGTCAGTGAAGATTTTTCTCAGGAGGGGTGGGGGTGGGGAGGTGTTGGTCAATATTCTTGTTATGAGGGGGGGGGGGGGAGGGTCTGAAGTCAAAGGTTAAAGATCATATGTATCACCTAATTCGTCACATGCTGAATGTAATGTCTAGTTTATATTATCTTTTCTATTACTTTTATTCTACCTTAAAAAAAAAACCTTCAGAAGCAATTGACTTTGTGACATTATAATACCATACTTGCATAGATATACAATATATTAAAATATATAGTACAGGCAAGTTATGATATCCATTGCAAACCAAAATGTAAAGTAGTAATACAAATTCAAATTCAAATTCAAATTCATTTTATTTCCACAACTTGAATTAAAAACATACAAAGAGAAAGTATACATGGTAAAAACAATGCATAACAACAATAACAGGTAAAATACATCAAATATAACAAAGGAGGTAATACAAGAAGTAAATTCACAGTGTGGAGGGAGGAACAAATGGGCAAGATGATTTTCGTGATCATTAGTTTATGTCGCATCACTTGTATCTGGGCAGCGATAGTCGTACCCAGTGAGTGTGCATGGTCTCTACCCACGACGGATCTCGGAATCAGCATCGATAAATCTTCACCGACACCCCCCCCCCCCCCCCCCCCCCCCCGACCCCTTTGACAAACACTGGGTACGCCACTGCTGGACAGTACCCATCTGAATCATTTGCATAGCGTGTAATGGAGAACAGCTTGCCTCATGTAATATCCATCATGAGAATATTCTAGCCATGTGTTCGGTCGAGAGCACCTCATCTGATCAAAAATAGATCTACTATGTATTCTGCATGACGTCATTTTAATATTCGCTTTAGTGAAAAAAGTATTAATAATATATTCTTTACCCAGGGCAAAATAGTAAAATCAATTTGTGTACAGCTTGCCAATTCACAATTTTCACGCGCAGAAAATGTGTGCGATAAAAAGGATTACACACACACACATCTGGCGAGTTGTCATCTGTACAAGGCACATAAATGTAGATTTTTAGACAATTATCTAAGAAATGTAAATAATGATAAATTGTTCTAAACCAACGTATCACCCTTTTTATTTAACTTACATAATTATCAGATGAAGAGCGTGAAATGGATTGATTATCAATAATAATCCGTTACAACAATATAAGTACTAATAAATGATAGTATCACATATTAAAATTAACAATACAATAGAAGAATTGGCAAAATGGGCTTACAAAATAGCACAATGCTGATCGAGGTTAGCCCTTACAATAATAAATTACACAAACAAAAAACGTTTTAATTGAACTAACTTATTTTCATGTTTTACGCATGAATTTGTATTTATAAAAATCAATGGTCATTAATCGTTATTGTTCTAGTGTTTGGCAACAACTTTTCCGTTTCATATTTTCTCTTATTTCCATTTAGTTGGTCCCAAAAATGTGGTCCGGAATACGATAGTTATTGTTTTCCAACGTTTGTGTTAATTTTGATAATGCTTATATTCCATTTATCTTTATTCCGTTTTTCGAGTAAGAAATTAGAGTATTCAATAAATATATGAGGTAGATATTATTACTATTTTGTCAAATCATGCATGAATATACATGTACGAATCTTATAACTAATTTGCTGAAAACGTATAGCAGTTTTAATCAAGAATTAGTGGACTTGAGAGATATCTGAAATCTGATGCCTGTAAAATTCGACTCTCGAAAGAAGAAAATAATTTAAAGGGATAGTTGAGTTTTGCTAAAAGGAGTACAGTTTTGGTCAAATTCTTTATGAATTGTAATGACCCAAAACCACACTATTTCATTACAAGTTGATAGCTCCACCATGTTCGAAAGGAATAAGTAAGTTGCCTGTCATCATTCCCGAAAAGTTGTTAAAACTCCAGAGGGCACTGTCTAAAAACTCATTGGTTTCAACCATTTTAAATGAAATAATGTGCATGTTATATTTTGTTGAAATAGTGATTAGATAGAAACAACCAACATCTGTTTCAAAAACCTCTTTCGTACATTTTTGGAAAGAGGAAGCATTTCGTGAGTTTGTAAACGGTTGGTTCAAAATGATGGAATATTTGAGGCCCCACAATTATTACAAATGGTTATATTTCAGCCATATATGAACTAATTTTGATAAAATAAAAGTTATTCTGCCATTAAAACTTTAAGCTCTTTCAAATTTGACACTCAGTTTACATTATCTCACAACAAAAACATATGTGTAGCGCCCTTTTAACAAAAACTCAACTATTCCTTTAAATTAGTTTTGTTTGCGACGCCCCAAACTTCTAGACCATATGCAATGTACAGTATAATAGTCATAGTACATATGAATTAAACATCTTGAAATTAACAATACAAAATAAAGAATTGACAAAAGTGGCTAACAAAATAGCACAGTGCTAAACGAGGTTTATTATTTTTAGTGTTGATATTGTCATTATAATTATTATTAGTAGTAGTATGAATATGCAATGAATTAAAATTACTATTTAAGCTGCCCTGACAGTTTTTAGCAAAATATTTCCATTCATATGGGTGCTAATTAAGGGCATCCAAGTGTCAAACCTGGATGAAACGGACCCATGATATGAGTTACAAAGATCCTCATTCTCCATGACCACTGGTATAAACTTTAGTCTATAGGTTCTATACTCTGTGTACACTTTTCCCCCCATACATTGCGTCACCCTGTGAACTGTAGGCCCGGTGTCATAGCATATTCTGTCCCCAGCAAGATATCCTGACGGGTTCTATATAAATAAAGAGAAATCCAAACTATAATTTATGACCGGCGAATATATGAACCCTGGGGGCATCGCCCATCTCATCGGTGACCCCTTTAGAAGCCTGGGGGCTCCGTCCTTCTTTTACAGAGCCCCCTCTCGTCATATCATAAGACCGGATGCTATTAAAAGTCCCCTCCAAGTATTTCTGCAACCCGGGGGCTCTGTCTATCTCTTTGGGAGCCCCTTCCGAGCATGAATAAAGTCTAAGGGCACCGTCCAACTTTTTGGTGACCCCCTCAGAAGCCCGGGCGCTCCGTCCGTCTTTTGGGGAGCACCCTCTTAGCATGAATGAACCATGGGGGCACCGCCCATCTCATGGGTGAAACCTTCAGAAGCATGGGGCTCCGTCCTTCCTTTGAGAAGCCCCTTCTAAGCAAGATTGAACACTGGGGGCACCGCCCATCTCATAGATGACCCCTTCAGAAGTCCTTCTTTTGGGAAGCCCCCTCTAAGATTGAATGAAGCCTGGGGACACTGCCCATCTCATGGGAGACCCTTTATAAACCGGGGGCTACGTCCTTATTTTGAGGAGCCCCCTCTTAGCAAGAACTATGAATGAACCATGGGAACAGCGTCAAAAGAAGGACGTAGACCCCAGGCTTCTGAGGGTGTCACCAAAAAGTTGTGGTGCAAAGTATGATTATCGGTAATTTGCTACCCTAAGTAAGTAATCAATTTTTTGTACACCCCTAATCAAGTTATAACTATTTTAGATACCCTAAGCAAGTAATCATTTTTTTGTAACCCCTAAGCAAGTTATAATTATTTTTTGATACCCTAATTAAGCAATTAATCAATTTTTTGTAAACCCCTAAGCATACCAAGCAAGTTAATAACTATTTTTGATACCCTAAGCAAGTAATCCTATTTTGCTTTCCTTGCACGAGGCCCTTGATCAAGCATAATGTAAATAAGTTGTTTATCCAACCTATGAGCACGATCCGGGAGCACGATAAAGAACAGCGAACAGCGAAAGTGTGCAATGTTTAGGACCGGGATTTGGTGGATATTTCAGCTCAAATCGGTGACTTGAACTTGTTCTTTTACTCGAATTTTTTACTCGAATTATTGGTCACGCATGATACCCCCCTTTCTATGAGGACAGACACCCCCCCCCCCCCCCCCCCCCCGGGATCCAGGAGCTGTCTTTGCGAACGTGTGCGATGCTCTAGTCAAACAAAGAGCAAACAAAACTGTAATTTCAGATTGGCGTAGCCACGAGGTGGGGGGGGGGGGGGGGGGGGCTTGTTAAATAAAGGCTCTTATAAAGAGAAACATATAATATCAGATTGGAGTAGCCAAGGGAGAAGAGAATGGTGGGGGGTGGGGGCAGAGCTTGCTTTATAAGGCTGTATATTTTAAAAAAGAGAAAAAAAAAAAAGAAAAAAAAAACTACAATCTCTGATTGGCTTCGCCAAGAAGGGGGGGGGGGGGGGGGCGTTTAATACATGATCTAGTTAAACAAATAGAAAACAAAACTATAATTTCAAATTGGCGTAGCCACGAGGGGAGGGGGGGGGGGCCTTGTTAAATAAAGGCTCGTATGAAGAGAAAACTATAATTTCAGATTGGCGTAGCCAAGGGAGAAGAGAATGGGGGATGGGGGGGGGGGGGGGGGGGGGTGGGGGTGGGGGGGGGGGGGAGGGGTTGCTTTATAAGGCTCTATATTAACAAAATAGGAAAGAAACATATAATTCTAGATTGGTTTGCATAATTGTATCATATGACCGGGGGTAATATTATAAATGTAAAGCGCTTAGAGATGATTAGCGCGATGATTAGCGCGATATTAGGCGCTATATATAAATCGAATTATTATTATTATTATTAGCCACGGGGGAAGAGGATAGATTAATAAAATGAAAGAAAAACAAACTACTAGCTCCACACATAGCGAGATTCCGGTTATAACGATGTAAAATCGATAGTCCTGACTACCTCGTTATAACGGGGTCTCCCTGTATATTACAAATTTAATTTTACATGAAAACGCACGATTAAAAAAAAACAACCACTTGTGAACATGGACACAATTATACGTGTTTGCAAATAATCTGTAAATCATTATTTACTACTTTTATTTGCATAAATATACACTATATTAAAAAGATATAGTACAAGGAAGTTATGAAATCCATTGCAAACCAAAATGAAAAGTTGGAATACAAATTGGCAAAATTATTTTCATGATCATTAGTTTACGTCGCATCACTTGTATCTGGGCAGCGATAGGCGTACCCAGTGAGTGGTCTCTGCCCACGACGGATCATTCACACGCATTGAACGAAACCCCTATTTGGTGTGTGTGTACATCGTATTGAGATAATACAGTTACCACACAGTATAGATAATATAGCGATAGAAACACTATTGAAAAGCTCATCATGTATATCACCACCATTTTAATAGGCTACACGTGGCCTTGGTCTGGGGATGGGATTTTATTCACTGCACAAACCGAAACAGCACAAACAGCCGACATATCGGCCAGGGCCGGCGGACCCGGGTGCAGAAATAAATTCAACGACAATGAGAACCCCGACGCAAATACTAGCTATCTGATTGGTCAACACGGCCAAATGCTCCTTCACTCACATTTCTCCATGACGATACACAATTCCTTATAATATACATTCCTTATAATTTTATATTCGATGATTGTCTGGCCATAGCAGACGGTCCACACACACACGAACACGCAACACAACATAGTCTAGTTCCAGACTCTCGGAATAAACTCCGGCACCCCGAAGATCGCTGCATACATCAGTAAATGTTGGCAGCATTATTGATGTATGCAGCGATCTTCGGGGTGCCGGAGTTTATTCCGAGAGTCTAGAACTAGACTAAACACCACACTATCGCGAGCGGTTCGAAGGAATTTTCTACTACACCTCTGATTGAATAGTCTAGTTCTAGACTCTCGGAATGAACTCCGGCACCCCGAAGATCGCTGCATATATCACTAAATGCTGCCAACCCGAGACTACTGATTGATTGAACCGTAAAGTGTAATAAATTCACTCGCACTGTACTGTATCTGATGGTGCGCGCTCGTTCTGCACGAGAGGGCTAAATTAGCCGTAGATTATGGTCTTGTATCTGCGTGTGGCATATGACTTATGAGGGTAATGTTACTGACGGGGGTGTTTTCTACACAATATCCCCTTTCTAAAAGGTTCCTCCCCTCTCAAATTCGTGCACTGATGTGTGGTGAGTGCAAATTACATGATTCACATATCACCGACTACTGTAATTAGTGAAAATATGCAATGATAATATGTGCTTATCTAATTTACAATGTATTTCAACTTCATTATAAATCACGACTTTTTCAAGTCTCCCCTTTCGCCCCTCTCACCCCAAACAGCCCCTAACTCTTATCCAACCCTCTGCGCTGACCAGTAAGCCAAACACACACAGAGAAACACATTATAATGTATTGGAACCAGACTCTAAGCACTGAAGCGAGCAGCCTTCGAACCCACACATTTGACGTGCATTATTTGTGTGTCGAGTGTATAGAATCGGCAGTGTTGTAGTACACTCTCCATTTCTTCATTGTTCGCCAATCAGAGAGCTCGATTTCTGGTCGGATACGGTCCGAAGAGTACTATGTAGTCTACGTGTTGTCCATGTCTTCGATCTATGACTCGAAGTAACGTGCGTGCTCGATCCCTGTATTAACTAAAATCGTTCGAACGATTTTATTTACACATGGAGACCGAGCGGAGCCCACGTACCATCACAGAGTACACTTTATAACTAGATGTAAGGTTGGTATCCGAAATATGTTTCAAGCTCAATTGAAATTTTGATATAGCTAACACAACGGCGATAGCGTTCCATTTCAGATATTTGTGTGGATTTTAACAATGTGCCGAGATTACTTTAAACACAATAATACACACATAATATAGCCCGTAGTAACATTCGCATTGGCAGAAGCAGTATGATTTATTGATGTGTGCCCTTGAAAGTTCGGGGGAGAGCTAAATTAGCCGTAGATTATGGTCCTGTATCTGAGTGTGGCATATGAGGGTAATGATACTGACGGGGGTGTTTTCTACACAATATCCCCTTTCTAAAAGGTTCCTCCCCTCTCAAATTCGTGCACTGATGTGTGGTGAGTGCAAATTACATGATTCACATATCACCGACTACTGTAATTAGTGAAAATATGCAATGATATTTTCTTGCCTAATTTACAATGTATTTCAACTTCATTATAAATCACGACTTTTTCAAGTCTCCCCTTTCGCCCCTCTCACCCCAAACAGCCCCTAGCTCTTATGGAGTGGTCACACGATACTTGCGACGACCTGCAACAGCTTGCGATTGGTCACGTGCACATATGAAAGGCGGATTTTGCCAAAGTCTGTAATACATCACCGCCCTGTACAAACTCACTGCAGATGTACAATATAAACACTCACAAAATGTTCCGCAATTCAAGGATGAGCGTTAATATCTCTCTGCTCTTATATTGATATGGTATTGATGCACAAATTACTACTATTACTACTACCACTACTACTACTACTACTACTACTACTTCTACTACTACTACTACTAATAATAATTATAATAGTAATATTGTTAATTATAATAATAATATTATTTAATAATAATTAATAATAATAGTAGTTCGTATTATATAGCGCCTATAATAGCCTCTAAGCGTCACACCCGCATTGTACACATCCTCTACTCCCTGAGGAGCATGCTAGCGGTGGGTACCCTATTGGTGCACCAAGCTTATATGAAATTAGCCTGAGTATGGAGCCATAGCAAATACAAATGTTGCAAAATATAAACATAGGACGTGGTGCAAGCTTTTGGCTCTTAATTAGCTCATACAAAGACCTCCAATAGGCCAAATATAAATTACCGCGGTAAACAAGGTAGAAAAACAACAAAAATAATAACTGTGGGACATGAAAGAGAATCGTGGGCCCCAAGAGCGCAAGATCCGAGAGCGCAAGAGCCGAGACCCCCCACCCCCCCCCCCCCTCCCATTCGATCGTTGTCATGTGGATGCCAATCCCAATAATGATAATACAAATCTGTCGGTTGAACACCTCCCTTTCATTATTGGTAAGGGTATGTAATGAGAATAAATAACTTTTGATGAAATGCAGAAATATCTAGAGGATTGCCTGGAGTATTCAGGATAAATTATTGTCTACCAAACCATGCATCGTTGCCATGGATACGATTTCAATAGGTCACCGCATGCGACGAGACTTGCCTGAAGTATTCAGGATTAAGTATTGTCTACCAAACCATGAATATTTGCCATGGATGCAATTTCAATAGGTCAATAGGGTGAGATGAAGCCACCGCAATAACCGCAATCACCGCAATCACCTTGCTCTTTCTCTCTCCCTTCTATTGTTTTGATCGCAACGGATTTTGAACCGACTTTTTGATGTTCAAAAACCTTGCGACAAGACTTGCGACGGGAACCTGCCGTCGCAAGAGAACACACGGCGCATGCGTTCCTCGTGACCAGTCGTGCTATTGTTCGATCGACAACCCAAAACCAGGCTTATGATGCTTATTAAGCACGGTAAATAACATGTTAGTTTAACTTTAGCCTAAATGTAATACATACAACCTATTTATGGCTATAATGGGAATAATACCGAATTTATTGCGATATTTGCATTCTGATGTAACGTCTAGTTATTTTGAACATGATCGGCCCTTCATAAGTTCTATTGTCTTGTTGCAGGCTGTTGCAGGTCGTCGCAAGTCTCGTGTGCCCACTCCATTATCCAACCCTCTGCGCTGACCAGTAAGCCAAACACACACAGAGAAACACATTATAATGTATTGGAACCAGACTCTAAGCACTGAAGCGAGCAGCCTTCGAACCCACACATTTGACGTGCATTATTTGTGTGTCGAGTGTATAGAATCGGCAGTGTTGTAGTACACTCTCCATTTCTTCATTGTTCGCCAATCAGAGAGCTCGATTTCTGGTCGGATACGGTCCGAAGAGTACTATGTAGTCTACGTGTTGTCCATGTCTTCGATCTATGACTCGAAGTAACGTGCGTGCTCGATCCCTGTATTAACTGAAATCGTTCGAACGATTTTATTTACACATGGAGACCGAGCGGAGCCCACGTACCATCACAGAGTACATGGCAATTAAAGGAATCTGGCAACCCTGTTGACATTTCGAAACGCGCAATCTGGGGGTTCGTTTGTATGATACATGTATAATTCAGGCTATTGCTATTCTGACTAAGTAATGAAATAAATATTGACACTTATTTCACTGCGCTAACTGTAGGCAGTCTTAAAGATCACAACATTGCAATGGCACGTACACTTTATAACTAGATGTAAGGTTGGTATCCGAAATATGTTTCAAGCTCAATTGAAATTTTGATATAGCTAACACAACGGCGATAGCGTTCCATTTCAGATATTTGTGTGGATTTTAACAATGTGCCGAGATTACTTTAAACACAATAATACACACATAATAATATAGCCCGTAGTAACATTCGCATTGGCAGAAGCAGTATGATTTATTGATGTGTGCCCTTGAAAGTTCGGGGGAGAGCTAAATTAGCCGTAGATTATGGTCCTGTATCTGAGTGTGGCATATGAGGGTAATGATACTGACGGGGGTGTTTTCTACACAATATCCCCTTTCTAAAAGGTTCCTCCCCTCTCAAATTCGTGCACTGATGTGTGGTGAGTGCAAATTACATGATTCACATATCACCGACTACTGTAATTAGTGAAAATATGCAATGATATTTTCTTGCCTAATTTACAATGTATTTCAACTTCATTATAAATCACGACTTTTTCAAGTCTCCCCTTTCGCCCCTCTCACCCCAAACAGCCCCTAGCTCTTATCCAACCCTCTGCGCTGACCAGTAATATTGGAACCAGACTCTAAGCACTGAAGCGAGCAGCCTTCGAACCCACACATTTGACGTGCATTATTTGTGTGTCGAGTGTATAGAATCGGCAGTGTTGTAGTACACTCTCCATTTCTTCATTGTTCGCCAATCAGAGAGCTCGATTTCTGGTCGGATACGGTCCGAAGAGTACTATGTAGTCTACGTGTTGTCCATGTCTTCGATCTATGACTCGAAGTAACGTGCGTGCTCGATCCCTGTATTAACTAAAATCGTTCGAACGATTTTATTTACACATGGAGACCGAGCGGAGCCCACGTACCATCACAGAGTACACTTTATAACTAGATGTAAGGTTGGTATCCGAAATATGTTTCAAGCTCAATTGAAATTTTGATATAGCTAACACAACGGCGATAGCGTTCCATTTCAGATATTTGTGTGGATTTTAACAATGTGCCGAGATTACTTTAAACACAATAATACACACATAATATAGCCCGTAGTAACATTCGCATTGGCAGAAGCAGTATGATTTATTGATGTGTGCCCTTGAAAGTTCGGGGGAGAGCTAAATTAGCCGTAGATTATGGTCCTGTATCTGAGTGTGGCATATGAGGGTAATGATACTGACGGGGGTGTTTTCTACACAATATCCCCTTTCTAAAAGGTTCCTCCCCTCTCAAATTCGTGCACTGATGTGTGGTGAGTGCAAATTACATGATTCACATATCACCGACTACTGTAATTAGTGAAAATATGCAATGATATTTTCTTGCCTAATTTACAATGTATTTCAACTTCATTAAAAATCACGACTTTTTCAAGTCTCCCCTTTCGCCCCTCTCACCCCAAACAGCCCCTAGCTCTTATCCAACCCTCTGCGCTGACCAGTAATATTGGAACCAGACTCTAAGCACTGAAGCGAGCAGCCTTCGAACCCACACATTTGACGTGCATTATTTGTGTGTCGAGTGTATAGAATCGGCAGTGTTGTAGTACACTCTCCATTTCTTCATTGTTCGCCAATCAGAGAGCTCGATTTCTGGTCGGATACGGTCCGAAGAGTACTATGTAGTCTACGTGTTGTCCATGTCTTCGATCTATGACTCGAAGTAACGTGCGTGCTCGATCCCTGTATTAACTAAAATCGTTCGAACGATTTTATTTACACATGGAGACCGAGCGGAGCCCACGTACCATCACAGAGTACACTTTATAACTAGATGTAAGGTTGGTATCCGAAATATGTTTCAAGCTCAATTGAAATTTTGATATAGCTAACACAACGGCGATAGCGTTCCATTTCAGATATTTGTGTGGATTTTAACAATGTGCCGAGATTACTTTAAACACAATAATACACACATAATATAGCCCGTAGTAACATTCGCATTGGCAGAAGCAGTATGATTTATTGATGTGTGCCCTTGAAAGTTCGGGGGAGAGCTAAATTAGCCGTAGATTATGGTCCTGTATCTGAGTGTGGCATATGAGGGTAATGATACTGACGGGGGTGTTTTCTACACAATATCCCCTTTCTAAAAGGTTCCTCCCCTCACAAATTCGTGCACTGATGTGTGGTGAGTGCAAATTACATGATTCACATATCACCGACTACTGTAATTAGTGAAAATATGCAATGATAATATGTGCTTATCTAATTTACAATGTATTTCAACTTCATTATAAATCACGACTTTTTCAAGTCTCCCCTTTCGCCCCTCTCACCCCAAACAGCCCCTAGCTCTTATCCAACCCTCTGCGCTGACCAGTAATATTGGAACCAGACTCTAAGCACTGAAGCGAGCAGCCTTCGAACCCACACATTTGACGTGCATTATTTGTGTGTCGAGTGTATAGAATCGGCAGTGTTGTAGTACACTCTCCATTTCTTCATTGTTCGCCAATCAGAGAGCTCGATTTCTGGTCGGATACGGTCCGAAGAGTACTATGTAGTCTACGTGTTGTCCATGTCTTCGATCTATGACTCGAAGTAACGTGCGTGCTCGATCCCTGTATTAACTAAAATCGTTCGAACGATTTTATTTACACATGGAGACCGAGCGGAGCCCACGTACCATCACAGAGTACACTTTATAACTAGATGTAAGGTTGGTATCCGAAATATGTTTCAAGCTCAATTGAAATTTTGATATAGCTAACACAACGGCGATAGCGTTCCATTTCAGATATTTGTGTGGATTTTAACAATGAGCCGAGATTACTTTAAACACAATAATACACACATAATATAGCCCGTAGTAACATTCGCATTGGCAGAAGCAGTATGATTTATTGATGTGTGCCCTTGAAAGTTCGGGGGAGAGCTAAATTAGCCGTAGATTATGGTCCTGTATCTGAGTGTGGCATATGAGGGTAATGATACTGACGGGGGTGTTTTCTACACAATATCCCCTTTCTAAAAGGTTCCTCCCCTCTCAAATTCGTGCACTGATGTGTGGTGAGTGCAAATTACATGATTCATATTTCAACTTCATTATAAATCACGACTTTTTCTAGTCTCTCCCCTTTCGACCCTCTCACCCCAAACAGCCCCTAGCTCTTACCCCACCCCTCCGTGTTGACCAGTTACTGTCAGCCAGTAACCCAGCCTTACACACAGATAAACATATTATAATGCCTTGGAACCAGACTATAAGCACTGTATATATTGACGAGGAGGTAGAATAGGGGACCTTTTCACACCATCCATACTTACACACCAAGCCCACATGGTCAATAACGTATAGTGTTCGCCTTTAATACAAACCTTGGGTTCACATTAAATGCCACTATAATGCCAGTGTCCGTTTCCCTTTACAGGGAGCTGGATTTTAATACGTTACTTCGAATCATCGATCGAAGACGCGGACAATTGTGTGTCCATCGACAACACATAGACTACAGTCTACAGAGTACTCTCCGGACCGTATCCGACCATAAATCGAGCTCTCTGATTGGCGAACAATGAAGAAATGAAGACTGTACTACCACACAGCCGATTTTATACACGCGACATACACAAGCAAAGCACGTCAAATGTGTGGGTTCGAAGGCTGCTCGTATTACTGCTGATACATACACACATAAACACAGGCACCATAACACGTACCAATGTGCACTTCGAAGAGATTTTGTAACTTACTTCGATCTAGTTTTCGATCGATGATATATGTCACCGGAGGCCCGTCATAGTTGCCATCCTACTTTGCTGAGTGGATGGCGATTGCATTCAATACCAAGGAATATATCAAAGATGGGTCGCTTCGCCAGAGGGTTAAGAAGGTAAGGAAATCTCTCTCCATTAAAGCGACTGCATTGTCATGGTAGAGGGCGCTGTGTAAACAAACTTACATTTTCCCGAAAAAAAAATAGAACGTGCGGTTCTGTGAATTGACGTTCATTGAAAACACATGCTTGAATGATCATGTTGTATGAATAATCGTTCCAAAACATGTTTAATAAGAGAAATATAAGCACGTTGCAACAAAAATAATACCCGGCAAAAAACGAATTTTCAAAATGTCCGCACATTTCCATGGAATGATTGATGTGTATTATGTGTATTCGTGGTGAATCGGATTTTGCATGTGTGTGTGATTTTTTGTAGGCACAATTCGATATTCCGTTTTACACAAAAATGTAGCATTTATGATTCGCTGATCTCTGCATCAGCCTCCTTTAGCATGTTTAGCATTCTTGACTCGACGAGACCTGCATCAGCGAAAAACACTAGGTGACAAGGATGAATTCCTGAGGCATGTCTTAGAAAGTTTTTTTGTCCCGTGAAATGAAACAAATAATTGTCCTTGCACCTGTTATGAGACATTAGCATTGACCATAACTCCTGGTAATGTATGCAGCGGTGACCATTTTTGGATCAAGAAGACAATATTCGTTGATTAGCCATCTCTAGTACGTCTATGGTATATAGTAATATTTCCTCCTGGATCATCCAGGACATGATAATACAGGTGACCGGTTATGCCATGACTGGAATGTCAAACTGCCCTTTGTCCTGATGGCTAACTAGAAATGGCGGAATTGATCAGATAATGAAAAGAAATAATACGAATTTCTCAAGTGGCACATGACAAAGCATCCAAATGCACGAGTGAAATTACACAGGTATGAAACGGTTAAACCTGTTACAGGCAATGTCTGTCTTTTTTAGTTAGCCCAGACAAAAAGTTGTGCCACCGATGAGAAATTGGGGCATTGTGCTTATTTCTTTTATTTCTTTCTGGTTTGTAAAATATTTTCTTAAAGGTACCCCTTCTGGACCACGCATGTCTGGGTGATGACGTCAGAGCATGGAGGCTAGCCCACCTCGTCCTCACAGCCATTGTACATGGCTATGTCTGGTGCGAAGGTCCGGAGAACATCCCCCACGTGAGTTAGATCAGCTTATAAAAGAAAACCGGGGGGGGGGGGGTTCAAAATTAAAGATCCTAAGTTGAACTTAACTCGAAGTTGGACTTACAAACTAATAATTATAACTCCACCATGCTTGAAGGGGATACAAAACTACAAATGACTAAGTAAAAAAAAATGTTATCATTAAAAAAGAGCCGTTAAAATTCAAAAGGGCGCTCTCTAAAAACTCATTGGTTTCAACCATACAAAAATATTGCGCATGTGATGATTTGTTGAAATAATGATTAGATAGAGAGATAATCAACAACTATTTGAAAACCTGTTTTGTAAATTTTTGAAAAAAGAGGAAGTATTTTTTACATTTTGTAAACGGCTGGTTCAAACTTATTAAATACTTTGACTTTTACAACAATTGGAAAAGTTGTATGAAACGGTGCAAATTGTAAAATTGTTGTTGAATTTCTCACTTCTAGAAACTGCCGAGTCAGATGGCGATACCTTACAAGGGCGTGGCTGATTTCCTTGGAATTGTTCCCAACATGGCGTACTACACCTTGATTTTATGCAACTGGAAACTTAAAGAGGGCAAAGACGAACTCACGATTGAGTAAGTGTAAATTAAGATTTCATAACCGATACAATAATTTTCACCAATTCGAGGTATAATTGCGATTAAACCTACTGCACAACCCTAAGACAATTTGGTATATAATCACCAAATGTACGTAGATTTGTTATCGGTCGGTTTAAAGCCAAATATGATTTCAACACCTACTATGTGAAATAATATCTCATAACTTATCTGTTAATGTAAAGATTTCGACAAATGAAATTGACTAATTGAGCATTAAAAGGTTCGAAGTAAAACGATCTGTGACACAGATCAATTCAACCGCGTATGCGCTGCATGCAAAATATCGCGCACGTGTGCATGGTATGCAGGCAAAGACTGTTGAATTACAAGACAGATCACTGGCGGTCGCGCAGCGATGTCCCTTCAGGCAAAATGAAGATTCAAATCGAGCTTAAGAGAACACTCAGTACACCTAGAGGTGTGGGTATTACTCAACCTTGTTCATTTGTATTAATGAAAAAACGTTTTAAAATTATATTCCATAGCTTTTTTACGTTTGAAATTATAGCTGTGAGAAATATATTTTTGAAATTTAAAGATCTTACCGTGTAGAGAAAAAATGGCAATGGCTACCCGCGTATTTTAATGTCAAACTTTATCAAGTCTTCTTGAAATTATTTTTAGTCAAGCGAAGTAACATTGTTATTGTGACGTCATAATGAATAGCCTGCGTATCAAAATGCGTGTTAATTTTGTACATCGCGCTCTGCCCATTCACTTTGTGCAGGATAGCTGTACAGTGGTCGGTCTTTCCATTAAGCGTCTTTGATGCAGGCTTGTCGATATCTCCAGCCCAGCGCTAGAGGCGTGGCGAGATGCGAACGTGCGGTCAATGTAAGCCAAATCTCACCGGCAGGCTGACGACGTGCCCTTAATTTCCTCCGATAGTTCTGCTTTTAGGATACTAAGGTTCAAATTTCTAATTCAACAATATTAATATTTTTTGGGGCAAATATAAAACTTTTCGGTTACTTTTTCCAATACTGTTATTTGGCTTTGAAATGATCGAATAAAGAGGGGGGCCAATATTCGATCCAAATGATAAATATATGTATGGACATTGTAACCGTTTCCGTACCGATTTTGATCGAACAGAGATTTCGTTTTATAGTAATGTCTTTTTTTATAAATATTACACCTAGTATTTCGGTACCTCACTTGAAGTGCCCTGTTGAAGTACTTTTTTTGAAGCGCTTTCAGCCACTCCCTTTAATACTTATTCGGACTACTAGTACCATACTGCATAAGGGGCCTTGCAAAGTTAACAACATTCCAAACATCCAAATAAAATTTGGATAGAGCTCACTTCACTCACCCACCCCCCTATTCAAACTTTTTTTTTTTTTTGGGGGGGGGGGGGGAAATCCATCTCCGACATGGACAGAAAACTCAAATCACATAATGACTTTAAAAAAGTGACGGGGGAAAATACAATTGTACCTACGTTTTTTTTAAATTTTACATTTTTTAAAAATTCCGAATTGGGATAATTTTTATTCTCTTCTCATTAGCTCAATAAACCATGGTAATTGATTTTAATATGTGTAAATATAAGTGTAAAATGGTGTTGTTCATAACGGGACTCGATACATCGTATTATTTGTATTTATTGACAGCAACTTGGAGACCATTTTGACTTTGAATGGGGGACGGAATGAAGGTTGGTTTTACTTAACAACCATGGGCATCGAATTCGCGGCAGCAAGTGGCATTATGGCAGTTCTTGAAGCACAACGGGTAAGTGGTATGCGCTTTAAACACTTATGCCCGGCGCAGACAGAGCCGACTCGACCCGATCCGACTGGTTTTCAGCCTGATTAACTCAGTATGTGCTGCCTCAGGACTCCGGTTTTTCCAGTCAAGTGCCATTTAAATTTAAAATTAAAAAAAAACGTAGGTACAATTCAAGGCCGATTCAACATGTTGAATCGGTTCCGACTGAGCGAAACTGACTCTAGCCTGACTGAAAACCAGTCGGATCGGGTCGAGTCGGCTCTGTCTGCGCCGGGCTTTATACTAACATGAGCAGTTCAAGGGGGCCAGCAAACCAAACAAATTACTTGCTTATTACATTAAAGGGATAGTAAAATTCTGGTAAAATTGAACTGTAGTAACTCAAATTACTTTAAGCTTCAATGATGCTTTCAAGAATGGCAAAAACATCATTATACATTTTTCGTATGATTCGTATGGTTATGAATTGCAACAATTCTTTTTGCACATTATGATAAGCGACCCTTTCTCATACTATTCGGACCACTCTCTTCTAATATGAATAGTAACCTTTAACTCAACTACTCGCTATTCTTTTTTTTTAAGAACGTAGAATTAAGGCTCCTTTAATTTGTATAAGAACCTTAACTCAATTACTCGTTATTCAATTTTGCTTGTAGAACGTCATTTCAAACAATGCATCGCAGCTTGCCATGAATCTTCAGAAGATCGAGACCAGTATTTGTAACATGACCCAGCTGATGCCTCGCTTTGCAGGTATGAACACAACTCAAGGCTTTACAATACTCATTACGCATTCATTTGTTTAAATCACAGTATGTACCCAAGGCAGCCTATTTATAAAACAAAGTTCGAAGAAAAGAATCTGTCATTGTTACGTTTTTACAAAAGAACTTGATTTTCTTCAAAACGTGGAATATATAATTGAATTTAGAAAAGGAAAACAGAATACACACGCAAAGAGGTGGAGACCTCTCATTTGGTTTGATATTAATTACTTGTTTGTACATGTTCAATTGTTTATTCTGAATTGTATTGTATTTGTTATGTAAATCGAATGTTATAATGATCAACGATTGTAAATGTTTTTGATTTGAAGCAATAAAAATAATTTTTAAAAAGGCAGCCGTAAGATCGTATGTACATCAAGTTGGTGAAATCTTAAAGTTCACGGTGATTTAGAATTAAAATGATCCAAAAAAAACAACAAAAGGTTGTAGTCTTCTGTGATTATATGTATCATGAAATATTTTGTACCATATTACTAAATTAAGAAAAACAAAACGTTAAATCACAAATTCAAATGTGCTTAAAAGGGTAGTTTAATTTTGGTCTAGAGGGCGCTTCAAACATTTTTTTTTGTGTGAGGTAATGAAAAATTGAGTGTCAAATCTGAAAGAGCATACAATTTTAATGACAGAACTTTATTTGATCAAAATCGGTTAAAAAACAGCTGAAATATCAATAAAATATATCCGATCGGAATAAACCTGGGACCCTATAGGTTTATTCGATGATTTTGAAAAAAAGAAATGAAAATGAATGCTTCCACTTCTTCAGAAGATGTCAGAAGAGGTTTATTTAAATAGTTGTTGATGATCTCTCTATTTAATCATTATTAAAAAAGAAACATCACATGCACAATTTTGTATGCAAAATGGTTGAAACGCATGCGTTTTTTTGAAAGCGCCCTTTTGTGTTTTAACGGCTCTTTTTGAATGATAATAGGTTTTTTTCTTGGTCGTTTGTAATGTGTTATACCTTCGGAGCATGGTGGAGTTATAACTATTAGTTTGTAATGTTATTGTGCAGGTTTTGTTTTCTAAAATTCAGTCTTACCAAAACAAAACTATCCCTTTAACCAAAATTTATTGAATTTCTGGTTTGTAAACATCAAGAACAAACACGTGAGACAATACAATGAATTATAGTCGTAGCACCCAATAATTATATTTTCGAGCTCAATTACCCAATATAATTCCACTGAAATATATTTTCAAGCCCCAACGTCCTCAGACGAGCTGTTTAATTGGCATTTTCTTTCAAAAACGAAAACAATATTGCAACTTTTGATTTTTGACTTGCAAAAGGTGGGCAATATATTTAAGTTCGTAATGTTGTATATCCGTTGTAACTGACAGATGGGTGTGATCCAGATATTATGGCGAGAGATAGTGTACCATTCTTCCAGAGGTGAGCTACCATTCAGTAAATTTATGTTAAACAATAAGAATATTCTGAATTTCATAGTTATAATGATGATAGCAATATTTATCAACCATAGGATTGCCCAATATTTCGTCGTGTCATTGTAATTTTGTAATCTGATATGTTTAGGAACAGCTAAGTGGCGCTTAGAAACACCTACTAAGCGCCGTATAAATACTATGTATTATAATTATTATTATAAATAGTAATAACTGCAACAAAAATACAATATCAATGGCAATAATAATAACACTAATACTATAACAATAACAAATTATACTACTACTACTACTACTACTACTACTACTACTACTACTACTACTACTACTACTACTACTACTACTGCTACTGCAGCTACTACTACTAATACTACTCTACTATGTATTACAACTGTTATGTACTACCTCTTCTACTTCTACTATAGTAATAATTATCATAATATATAACTACCACTACTACTATTAATAATAATTAGTATTATAAAAATACAAATAACTGAAATGAAATCAAAAATTATAATACAAGTATCCATAATCAGAAAGCACACAATATTTGTCAACAAATCCAGCAACATTATTTTCTTTCTAGTTGGGATCACGAGGCGTTTAAAAAACAGAACCTCCGCGGTCTTGTATATGAAGGGGTCAGTGAAGAGCCAATGGCGGTAAGACATAAACAGGGATCTAGTAACTTGGTTGACACAAAAGTGATGAATGGTTGGTACACTGTATATTGTTGTTATATGATATATCCACTGGGTATATTGTGTTAACATTTTAAGTTAAATGGATGTTATATGGCCAAGTTATGAGCAAACATGCAATGTGACATTCACTAAATCATTGCACTGACTTTGTATGCGGTTATGACTAACCAGTAGATAGTTTAACATCTGAACACTTCAATCGTAAATATATAAGGGAAATTAGAAAAACAAAACCTATCCCATGCTTTTATTGTTAATGCGAATACAACAAGGTATGAATGAAGAACCACTAGAATTCCAATTGGCTTTTGAGGATTTGGACTACTAGTATTTAGCAGGCCCGTAGCCTGGGGCTTGTTTCATGATCAGTGAATGGTCTTGGCTATGTACGTTCCCCGCGTTCTGACTACTAAAGCTAATTAAAAAGCTTTTGAATTTCCAACGGCTATCGACGCTCTGTGCGAAACGCAGAGATAATTGCACCCTATAATTCCGCGCCAGATAACGTACATAGCTAGGTTTTTCAAGGGGGTGCGTAATTGTGGCCGAGACCGAGACTAGGGTAATCATCCGGGGGTAATTGTCTTGGGGGGTAATTGTCTTGGAGGGTAGTTGTCCACGGAGTAGTTCTTGGGGGTAGAACCGTGATTTGCAAACACATGTATTTGTTCGAACCGTTCTCATACATTCCTCCTATTTTCTCTCAGTTTTATGTAGCATCTGCTGCCCAGACGCCAGTGTTTCCAGTGTTTGACGTCGCACTGGGGATTAACCCGTATCCGCCGACAGGTAACACAACAATTCAATGTGCTCCTTTGTTTTCTTTCTTTTGAATGTAATAGTAATATCAATGATAATGATGATGGTTATGATAATACTGATGCCGAATGTATTCTTAACAATATTAATAATGATACCAATAATAATATACATAGGCTAATGATTATTATCCTTCCCAGGCCTGCTACAAGAAATACTACCACTCCGACTACCACCACCACAACCACCACCAACACCACCCCCACCACCACCACTAACACCACTACTACTACTACTACTACTACTACTACTACTACTACTACTACTACTACTACTACTACTACTACTACTACTACTACTACTACTACTACTACTACTACTTCTGCTACTTTTGCTACTACTAGCCTACTACCCACTTATATTATAAAAAGTAATAATACATCATATATTGTAAATAGTTTTTTTGTTTTGTTTCATACAGACAAACGTCTGCAGCGGTCACTGGATATGATATCTCCCAAGCATAAACAGTTCATCGCCGCAATAGCAGCTGGTCCTTCCATAAAGGACTACGGTAAAAAAAAAAAGTATTTCAAAATTTTGCCCGTGTCGTGTATCCACGCATGATTATTGAAATGTTCTCTAAATGTCTTGTTAGTTACTGGAAAAGTTCATACATTTGGTATTATATGAAAATTCATGGTCCTGATGTCTAGGTCACAAATGCTCCGATTTGGGATACGGCGCCCGTACGATGCCACTTGGTGGAATCTTGCGGCGCCCGCAAGGGTGCCGTGGCTATCGTGCAATTTGTTTTACTTGCCGTTAGCCCGTAAACACGTCGTAGATAATATCGCAAGGGCACTGCACGGGCACCGTAGCCTTTTTTTCAAAATAATATCGTACGATTTTTTTGACTGAATTTGGGGCCAATCAAATCGTAAGATAGTCGTAAGATGTCAACGATATCGTGAGAGTATTTTGCGATGTCCATACGAGTCCCGTAAGGCGTCCGTACGAGCGCTCAGATTATAAGTACGGGAGCCGTGCGATTTAAATTTGCCTGAACTCCCAAAGTCATCGTACGTGCCCCGGCAAATATGTGAATGCTACATAAAGACATCGCAGACATCGCACGATATCCCAACTCCACGAAATCAAGAAAATCCGCCGTAGGTAAAAAAAATCGTGCGGCGCCCGGAGCATTTGTGACCTAGGCATGACACAGACATTTCAAATACAGTCGCGTTTACGTGTGCTTGAATTTAAGCGTGTGTGACAGCTTATTCACGATTTCGCGTTTGACCCAGAATGTTTAAAGTTGCACCTGTAAAGTGTCTAACTCCGCAAAAATTAATTTGAGCTTCCACATTTCTCTTATACCGTGTTGTCTGGCTTATGGTAAGAGGAGAATAAAATAGGGTTAGTATGACGATATCTATCATTGATAATCATTCAGCTCAAGAGCGTTAATGAACGGACATAAACCTCATACGTCGACGTCATACAGTAATTCGTTGTAAAAGCTGACGCAAATTTTCGTTTTTTTTTAACCAGGAAAGCAGTATTCTTTTTCAATGAAACTTTCACACATCATTTGAACAATTACAATGATTTTGGTATAGGATTGAAGTCTCAAATGTCATTTTTGGCAATATCTGACACATTACAGTACCTGTAAACTGTCAGATATTGCCAATAAATTCTTTCCCCACAAACAGGGCTCTTGTCGGCACACATTGACGTCTACTAAAGGCCTATTTGGCGAACTGGCAGTACGTTTGCCAGACATGTAAGGATTTCGCTTAAAATTTAGTATTTTCCTAGTTTTTTTGCAAACTATTGGATGGGGAGGGGCGGGGGGGGGGGGACGGGGGGTGGGGGCGTGCCCCGTCGCACCAAGTTATATTGCCTTCTCAGTGCTTGATTTGATTTTTGTCTTCATGTTTTGTTTCACAGTACAACTATCCAACCATCCCCAGTGTAAAGAAACACTGGACAGATGTGTGCAAGCTGTAGGAGACTTTAGGAGTTCTCACATCAAAGGCGTTACTAGGTAACTGTCTATGGCCCCGTTGCAGAAAGAGATACAATCGATTATAATACAATGAATTGTAAGTCAGTTAATGTGTTCTATATGCGCAAATGTGATTGGTTGAAACGCGCAACTTTTCTGACTTGTAATTAATAATAAAACGATTGTATCTCTAGCTTGCTGCGACGGGGCCTATGACTACCAAAGAATCGACGATGAAACCAATTGAGTGATGTCAAGTAGAGTTGGTTGTAAACAGTACATTGTCTGTTTCGAATCGGTACTACAGATAATATTAAAATAGCTCCGACATCAAGAGGGCGCAATATTTTACATTTACACTGAATTTTGCAACTTTTCGTGGAGAATCTAATCATGATAGAAGTTTTGCTTCAAAAAAATGCATGAAAAAGGATATCTCCCTGAGAAAATAAAAAATAATTTGGAACGTCTCCCCAACATTTGCCTGTACGCTTTCCGCGTTGCACAAAAGGCAGTTCACGTTATTGCAGGCGGAAGATCGCATTTGCGAACAAAAAATAGTCCGTTTCTGCAGATTTTCGAATGTTAGATCGCAGTAGCTATGATGATAAAGTTTGAATACAAATATTACTTGAGACTTATGTTTCTACGTATGCATGCTGGGTTGCTGATTACTAACACTTATCAGTTGTATATACTGTATATCAACATGTCAATTTGGGGTATTGGTTCCCATTGAATGTCTACATTCTATATTGTTACTTTTAGTTATGCTGTGCAACCATCAACAAAATTTGCAAAGGCTTCTGGGAGTCCGGATGTGGTTCAAGAAACGGCGAAGAACAACAAAGGTGAGTTTACTTTAACTTTCAATTGAATTTCCCAAAGCCAAGTTTAAATGATAACAAGTGATAGATCATACTAATAAATTTATAGCGTTCATCGTAAAGAGCGAAATCCATAATGATTGAACATTATTATAGTTTACTTCTTTTTTTATTCGTTTACAGTTATGTATCTTTATTCTACAAAATGAACTTAACACAAACACTCTTTTTATTAAACAATAATTATTTCCTATGAGATCTGGGAAATTTTTTTTTGTAGTGAAAAATACGTCATTAATGGTATGAATCTGACGTTTTTTTTTTGTTAACCCTGTTTTCAGTGAAAATAATTCATATAATCCTGTTCTCGATAATCATTCTCTGTTTTTCCCATTTTCTACTTTTGTTCTTTCCTCCTGATTTTCTCCTTTTACGCTGTCTCCCTCTCCTTTTCCCTCCCTCCGTCTCTTCCCTTCTCCTTCTTTTAATGTATCTCCATACAGAATTGATCACATTTTTGAAAGACATGCGAGATTCACGCGATAGAGGAGCGAGCCAATCATCGGGCGGCAGAGGAATCACGTGGTTTCAACGTGTTATGACGTCACCGTGGACAACGCGGTTCCTTTTGGGCACTCTTGCTGCGCTTCTGTTCATTTACTATCGTAACAACTTTTGAGATAACCATACTTTGACGAGAGTATGTGTTGACCTAGACAGAAAAATCCACCTCGTTCTGGAGGGGTCCTTTAATATTCTGACGTCATACTATCCCACAACAAACGAGGAGAAGGACTGATTTATCGGTCTAGTGTTGACCTGAACGGGGTAGTAAATCGTTGTAAACTGTCTAATATACATTTCAGACAAAATATGTTTCAATTATGTCCTCATTACATAAAGCCAGGTAAATATCATATGATGCGCATGCCTTATTCTAATTTGGATTTAAGGCAAAGCATTTCCGTTGTAATATAGATATAATGCGAATGAATTATCGAGTAAATGTATTTGGAATTTAAGCGAAGGGGAAATGTAATCTAAGTGCACAAGTACCATTTTTAAAAATAAAATCTTTAAAGGGAGTATCCGCGATCTATAACTTATCTGAACATTTTTCGGAAAATAGATCGGGATGTCACCCAAATGAAAATGTTGATCAAACAACACGAATTTTTGGACTTAACGAATACAAAGCATGGTAGGACATAATTGTGAGTTTTTATGCCTCCGCAACGAAGTAGCCGGAGGCATTATGTTTTCGGGTTGTCCGTCCGTCCGTACGTCCGTCCGTCCGTCAGTACGTACGTACGTACGTCCCGTTCTCGTGATCGCGTTATCTCAAGAACCGATTGACGGATTTTCACCAAACTTGGGTCATGTATGTATCTTGGGGGGCCAATGATCTGATTAGATTTTGGGATCATGAGGTCAAAGGTCAAAGGTCACAGAGCTCATTATATATGCAAAAATAGCTCGTGATCGCGTTATCTCAAGAACCGATTGATGGATTCTGACCAAACTTGGTACATGTATGTATCTTGGGGAGCCAATGATCTGATTAGATTTTTGGGTCATGAGGTCAAAGGTCAAAGGTCACAGAGCTCATTATATATGCAAAACTAGCTCGTGATCGCGTTATCTCAAGAATGGATTGACGGATTCTGACCAAACTTGGTACATGTATGTATCTTGGGGGGCCAATGATCTGATTAGATTTTGGGGTCATGAGGTCAAAGGTCAAAGGTCACAGAGCTCATTATATATGCAAAAATAGCTTGTGATCGCGTTGTCTCAAGAAGGGATTGACAGATTCTGACCAAACTTGGGACATGTATGTTCCTTGGAGAGCCAATGAACTGATTAGATTTTGGGGGTCATGAGGTCAAAGGTCAAAGGTCACAGGGCTCATTATATGTAAAAGTAGCTTGAGATTGGAAATCTCAAGAACTGAATATCAGATTTCAATCCAACTTGATACCTGAATGTATAATAGGGAACAATTGTAGTCATTAGATTTTGGGGTCATGAGGGCAAAGGTCAAGGTCACTTATAGCTCATAATTGTGATACATCAAGATCTAAAAGACAGAGTACCATCAAAATTGAGTTGACAGAATTAATTCTGTGTACATGTTGATTTGGGCTTGATATAAATAAATTGCGTAATGGCGGAGGCATCATTTTCGACTGCGCGCAGTCGAAGATCCATCTAGTTTATATTGTGTTTGGTATGTGTTCTGTCTTCTTTATAGACTTGAATAATTTTGTATTAAAGCATAGTCACACTTTATGGGATCGGCTTTGTATTTGTATAATATTCGTACTGCATTTTCTATACTATCGTTTTTACTGGACAAATGCTTTTCCAAGTCTTTCCTTCTTTGACGTAATTATCACGTTTATTTGTTGTTTGTTTTGTGGGTTTCTATAGGGATGTGTGTTGTTTTATCGTTTTAAATCATTGCTTAATTAATCAATCAAAAAATTGTATTCTGTGAGTTTTATACTTATATATTATATTCTGTAATCAGATGTAGTATTATATATTTACTTTTTGTTTTTACTAGGGGTCACTCTGCCTCATCAAGCCTTTGGTTTACCTATATGTGACACATATACACTCTGTTTTATATTTTGTATATTCCTTTGTAATGTTTTTAATGGCAAATTTACCAATAAATGTGAAATTCAAAAGTCAAAAGTTATGATTTCGCCTAGTTCTGTTTACCGCGCCATTATAGATGTTGTAACACTTGTTATGTTTTTATGCCACAATTTACCAACCTTCCACTGAGTGTAGGTAGATTATCATATTTTTTGCATTCTTCTTGGATATCACTAGAACAGTGAAAAAAGCACAGCCGACTCGTCTTTTATGCCCGGCGCAGACAGAGCCGATTCGACCCCATCCGACTGGTTTTCAGCCTGATTAAATCAGTATGCGCTGCCTCAGGATTCCGGTTTTTTCCAGTCAAGTGCCAGTCGGAGGTCAGTCGAGGCCGATTCAACATGTTGAATCGGCTCCGACTGAGTGAAACTGACTCTAGCCTGACTGAAAACCAGTCGGATTGGGTCGAGTCGGATCGGGTCGAGTCGACTCTGTCTGCGCTCGGCTTTATGTATCCGAGTATTAGAGTAGAAGGACGATGTTTTTATTTTTTATTTTATGGAAATTGATTTTGTTTGTATTTTCGTTTTTGTACAGTTCTAATAAAATTTTCCTTTGTGACATCACACAAATTTAGCAAAGAGCCATCTAAGATTAATCAACATAATTCTTGATTGTATTATGGAAATCTGCTCAAAATTTCGCAGTTAGGATTCAACAATTGTTTCCCGTTGATCCAATTAGCTTAAAAGCTTCTAGAATCTTTTCTTTTAAAGACACACCCTTTTCACAATAATGTTCATTGATATGTTACTTTTAAAATTGAATTTAAAGGGGTAGTTCAGTTTTGGTGCTGCACAAATTAATTTGTTAGTGAGGTAATGAAAAACTGAGTGTAAAAATCTGAAAGAGCTGCATACGATTTTAATGACAGAATCAACTTTATTTGATCAAAATCGGTTTAGAAACGGCTGAAATATCAATAAATATATCCGATTGGAATAAATCTGGACCCCAAATTTATTCGATGATTTAAAAACAACATTACAAATGCTTACACTTTTTCAAAATGTTTCAAAAGAGGTTTTTAAATAGTTGTTGATGATCTATCTATTTAATCATTATTTCAACAAAACATCATGCACATGCATAGTATGAAAAATGGTTGAAACCAATGCTTTTTTAGAGAGCGCCCTTTTGTGTTTTAATCTCTTTTAAAATGTTAACAGGCTTTTTACTTGTAATTTGTAATTTTCTATACCTGTCGAGCATGGTTGAGTTATAACTACTAATTTGTAATGTAATTGTGCAGGTTTTGGTTACTAAAGCTCAGCCAAAACCGTTCTACCCCTTTAATATGCGTATTTTTCTAATGCATGTATACAGTATTACTATAGAGATGAGATTTGCTATTTGACAAATGACTTCATAATGTATTTTTTACCAGCATGTACCAATATATATTAACCAATGGATTTGTAATTAAGAATAGTTGTTTTAATCGTTTTTTTTTTAAAGATGAGCCCATAAACATGTGACGTCTTTCCAATAACGGATCATAAGCACGATCGTATTGAAGCTTATACATACGGGGTAGCGGGTTAGTAAGGGTTATGTACTAGCAACTGTTTCTTTATATAAATCAATTAGTATAAAGTAAGTTATTGAATTTGTTATAGGTTCATTCAAATAATATAGTGAACTTATACAAATGTAAGTGTACCTATTACAATAGGATTTTGGGGATGGGGCAAATTTGTTATTCTGAAGTGATTTTGTTTTCATTACCATAATCATGATGAAGATAATTCTAAAATGCATATCGCATTGTTAAAGGGATAGTTGAGTTCTGGTAAAGAGAGTACAGTTTTGGTCAAACTGAATTTTAGTAACCAAAACCTGCACCATTACATTACAAACTAATAGTTATAACTCCACCATGCTCGAAAGGAATACAAAATTACAAATGACTTAGTAAAAAGCCTGTTATCCTTAAAAAAAGAGCCGTTCAAACTCAAGAGGGCGCTCTCTAAACACTCATCGGTTTAAACCATTTTGAATAAAATATTGTGCATGTGATGTTTTGTTGAAATAGTGATTAGATAGAGAGATAATCAACAACTATTTAAAAACCTCTTTTGTAAATTTTTGAAAAGAGGAAGCATTTTTAATTTTTGTTAACGGCTGGTTCAAAATTATCGAATAATTGTGGGGCCCCATAAGTATTACAAATGCTTATGTTTATGGATATTTCAGCCATTTCAGAACCGATTTTGATCAAATAAAGTTTATTCTGTATTTGTCATTATCTAGCAAAATTTTTTTTTGTGTAGCGCCCTCTATACCAAAACTCAACTATCCCTTCAATGTATAAAATTGAAATATATTATATTCATATACATGTATACTGGTAATGGTTAACGTATATTGTGTGCTTGTATCGGTTCTGTTTACCACACCCATTTTTTTCATTTTCTCTTGTCATTTTGAAATATTTGTATTAATTTAATATTTTACAGTTGATCTGTGTCTTTCGTGTGTCGTACCCTTTGAATCATTATTTCGAACATAATAAAAATGGCAAATGGTTTATTCGTATACCTCGGGTAATCAATTATTGCTTATATTTGTGTTTTATTTAGTTGTTATTCGAACTGCTTCATGAAGCTATACTACTGTTAATGATTGCTTTTATTGAATAAAAATTACCATTAGTATAATGTAACACATTCTTACCCAATCGTAGTTAGCGACTAGAAAATTGTGGGTTGTTGTCATCCCAAATAGACTTAGAATATGAACCCAGGTAAGGATATATTCCCCTCGTCAAACAAAATCTCATGCATTACTAACTAATTTTATATTGCGCCATCTGCCGGTGAAATGCCGAACAGTCAAGAATTGTGAACACGTACTATAGTATTTTTTGTCCGACAATTTCGTAAGTTGGCCACACAAATTGATTTGTGTGCATTAAATTTCGCCGATTTTGTCACCGCAGCTGTATTTTGTAGTTCAAATTCGTTTTTAGCATTTTAATTCATTTAACGATTATTCGAAAACATTTGGTTTGCATTTGTTTTTAAACGAGATTCTATTTCGTAAAATTGTCATTCAATTTAAAGCGAGAACAGATTTTGTGACCTCACAAGGTGGGGTATGATATGTACAATCATCCCCCCCCCAGGTTTTAGGGAAGGATATATATTTTGTTTGTGTATCTGTATACGAGTGGGAAAGAAAATCTAGTTGTATGAGCTAAGACTTGTTAATTCTAATGTTGAAAAAGTAATTTATACACCCACTTTCAATTTTCGCTGCGCGCTTCGCGCGCGAACAGATTATCTCAGTTTGTTGTGTAACTTGCGTTTGGTCTGGGGCGAGTATTTTTTTTCTGTATACCGGTGTGGTTGGGCATGAGCCCCTACACACCGTAAGCCCCCACATAGGCTAATATAGGTTTTGCCCCCCCCCAATCCAAAGCTGCTTCCATCTCGCCTGGTCACGACCATCTTAATATCTAACCCCCCCCACCCCCCCCCCCCCCCCCCCCCCACTTTCAAGCAATTGTCTTGGTCTCGAAATATTTCGGCAGGTGGTCTCGGCCGCGAACAAATTGGTCTTGGTCCGGTGAACGCACTGACCTGAGGTCAGTGGGTGAACGGCAAATCATCCCCCAGGTGTAAGAACCTGTCTACGCCACTGCCTTTTATGTGAATACAGAGCTAAGGAATCAAGTTCCATCCTTCCGGGCACTCTCTGGTTCCGAACTCGGGACCTCATGTTTGAAAGGCATGTGCCCTTCCAACCTTTTATACCAAGTACACGAATATGAAATATATCATGTTATTTTCCAAGATTATTTATTACAAGCAAAATCTTTATAATATATTTCAGGACCTTGGAACTATTTTTAGGTCTAAACAATACAAACAAATAACCATTAAATCATGTTTACAATTCCAAGTAAAGTGCAAGTATAAGTCCATTCATATTCCTACATTGTACTAAAGGAATGGGGTAAAATCGTTATCAAGGCTTAGCATGATGAAGATCCGAAAAGAGGGGAAAAACTACAAAGTGACCAATCAAACCACAGTCATCAGGCTACATTATCACATAAATAAACCAGTTATCGTCAGATGCCATTATAACATATCATAATTATATTGGTATTTTCACAAATGTGAAATACCCAATACTATAATTGTGGTTATGCTGATGTATGATATCCCTCTAAAACTATACATCATTTAAGATCATCATACACATTTCTGTAAAGTACATCATCCGCTGAGGAGTATCGATGATGTGCTTGACAAAATGGTGTAAGTCTAAAATCACAAATGACAGTACACACAGTCATATATAGTTCTTGAACTTCTAAATCTTGTGCATTTAATATGATGAAAAACCAATACAGTGGCAAAACAAATGATGAAACAATGCAAACAAAAGAATTTGAAACAAAGAAATACATAAGATTAATTATAATAATGATAATATGGATGTTATGATATAGCGAACGTTCCGTCGTTTGACGATCGCGGTACATCATTATTTGTTACCCCCAGTCATTCGATACATATTGCAATCCAGCACACTGAGCGCACATTTCCACTCACATGGGAGTCTTCCAGCCTTACACCTTGTATGTGAATACAGTGCTAAGGAATCACGTTCCATCCTTCCGGGACTTCTGGTTCAGAACTCGGGACATCATGTTTGAAAGGCATGTACCTTTTCAACCTTTCACACCAAGTCCAAGAATATGAAATATATCATTTTACTTTCCAACTTAGCTATAATAGCTAAGATTGGAAAGTAAAATGATATATTTAATTTATTACAAGCAAAATCTGACTATAATCTATATCAGGCCCTTGGAACTATTTTCAGGAGTAAAGATACATACAATAACCATAAAATCCTGTTTACAATTCCAAACAAAGCGATTTTGTTGTTATGCATCGTCGCATATTACATTACAAAGCTGCAATCAGTATCATAATAGGGGGCTGGGGATACGAGGGTACATCGACATCGTTTGGAAAGAGTACTAAATACTAACTCAAAATAACGAGGTATGAATTGTAAAGCTGAACAACTTCCATTCACAAGAAAAAAGAAGGCCAAGAAATATGTAATCCAAACATCAGCAAGAACATGTCAATGCACTTTTTACACATTACACTGAGAGTACCACTAGCAGGAAAGAAGTGATAGCTATACTGGTGCAAGTATAAGTCCATTTATGTTCTCACAGAGTACTAAAGGAAGGGAGTACAATCGTTATCAAGGCCTAGCATGATGAAGATCCTAAAAGAGGGGAAAAACTACAAAGTGACCAATCAAACCACAATCATCAGGCTACATTATCACATAAATAAACCAGTTATCGTCAGATGCCAACATAAAGTATTATTATTATATTGGTATTTTCACAAATATGAAATACCCTATACTATAATTGTGGATAAATATGCTGATGTAAACTTAGCCATTTGTTTATGAATGATATCCCTCTAAAACTAGACGTCATTTAAAGGGACAGATCCACTTTTACAAAACGTCTCAACAGCTTTCAGTTGACGGATGGGGATCAATGTAACACGCAAACAAAAAATCAGAGCGAACAGCCCTCTAATTTGGATTCTACGAATGAAAAACGAATGCGTCCCTCCATTTAAACTATATATCGGTCAATAAAGGAGTTCAACTGATTTAGCATAGTATTACAACAATATAGTACTAATTCTCGTAAAGGAATTGTGAAGCCGACATTTGTTAACGTATGTCACGGAAAAAGATCTCAAAAAGAAAGAATATATAATTACATGTAGTCAGTTTAAGCGAAGTTTGGGTATTTTGCTTGGTAAACGCTCACACATTAGTACTTATGCGCGGCTCACGTAGCTAGCGGGGGTCACGTAGGGGTCATGCATTCCGATCTGGCACTCCGTGAAATCTATGTACGAACTTACTCACCGGCCAAAAATACGTATGTACATAATTAACCGACGTCCCTCAGTTTATTCAGTTTTAGGTCTATAACTCCACGAAAAAGAGATTTCAAGCCCTAATTTTTTCAGGCATGCTATTAAATGACATTTCCTTTCATATAAGACAATAACCTCGCAACTTTTGAATTTTGGCTTGCAAAAGTGGATCTCTCCCTTTAAGATCATATACATTTCTGTATAAAGTACATCATCGAAGGAGTATCAATGATGTGCTCGATAAAATGGTATAAGTCTACGATAAAAAAAGGAGTACATACAGTCATGTAGTTCTTGAACCATAGATGTTGTGCAGTTGACAGCTAACACAGGGACTGCCCTGAACTTCCTCAATGAGAACAGTGTGTTTGAGTGAACAATTTAATGGTTAATGAGTCGTGGAGACATGTGCAGTCACCTGATATAACCATCAACCTGACCAGTGGATTAAAATCTTTGATACGCTGCCATATACAAGTCGTTTAATAGTGATCCATTTTGAAGATTATTACCCAGCACTGAGAGCAAGGTTAAATTCCACGCGAAACGCGTAAATCCGGAATATAAAAGCAAATATAAAGTATGTGCCATTTGGTCGCGTTATCTGAACTGACGCGCCCTAACGTTCCCAACACACCAAGGGCGTCGATTTATTCTCGCCATTGGGGGGATGATTCGTCATTTTGACCATCTCTGGCGAGGGAGCGAAGCGACAACCCAGCAGCGTGCCCGGGTTTTTATGGCTGAGGGGGGGGGGGGGGGGGGGGGGGGCAAAGCTTTTGAATTCAGCTGTTTAGAAATTGGTAGATTATTAAGCGCCCATTGCAAGCATCATGTTATGAGCTGGGCTTTGTCCAATATGAACTTTAGCCTGATAGATACATATATTGCAAGCATTCTGATGGAACCCTGAATAGCATCAGTCATGGGATATCCACTTTGGGAAGCTTATTGGGGGTCCAGGGGGTGGGGACCCCGGAAGCTTTGGGATTTGTAATATCCAGAAATACAATTAACTATTGAATAGTTAGCTCAATTCTAGTGAGCGAAGCGCAAACGCACAGTGGGCCAGGATCGCCTGAAAGTTTGCCAAGAGAGAAGTCCTGAATGAAACTATCTAATGAGTACATGGCTGGTACTGTGTCAAATAACCTTAATGGGGGTTCCAGGGGCGCAGCCCCGGAAGATTTTGGATTTGGGCAGTTTAGCATTATCAAAAAGTGGTTTAAAGAAGTCTATAGTACTTCCATTCATGAGAGGGGGCAATGCTCCTTCATTTTAATGTTATTATATATTTTTGAACCCCAAATATTGGGGGGGGGGGGGGGGGGATGATAATACAGGCCACCCCCCTGAAATATGGGGGGGGGGGGGATATAACACAATTACCAATGACTAAGTAAAAACCCTGTAATCATTCAAAAAGAGCCGTTATATCTCAAGAGGGCGCTCTCGAAAAAAATCACTGGTTTCAATCATTTTTCATACAAAATTGTGCGTGTGATGTTTTGTTCAAATATTGATTAAATAGAGATATTATCAAGAACTTAAACAAAATCTCTTTTGACATTTTTTTAAAGAAGTTAATAAGTATTGTATGTATTAAAAAAAAAAGAAGTCATGATGTCGCCCGGCAGAGCACACGTATTAATCAAATATTTTAAAATCAAATTTGAAACTTACTATTAGAGCATTCGAAAAGGAATGTTTTATTCCCATGAACTTTCAAATGGAATTAAAACCAACCAATTTAGTCTACAGGGGTATTTGGGGAAGTCCCAACACCCAAGAGTACCTTTAACTCACTACAACTACAAACATGGAAACATAAGTATTCCACTTATCATTTCTAAAAGTACATGTAATGTTTAGTCCGATATGCACTACAACAGTTTTATGATAATAATTTAATCATATTACATACAAAAATATCGGAGCAATGAAATAACAAATGGAATGACGATGCAAGAGAAAAAAAAAACACAATTCCTTCATAATATCATCTCATATAAAACAAGCATGAATCAGAATGAAAAAATATCACATATAAACAAAAAACGCTTTTGTCTAAGGATTACCTACAGTACTACACATATACCTTGCAACATACAAATTTGTCTAACTTGGTTAATAGACGAAGTAATAAACTTACGATATACAGTTACGATGTATTATGATTGTATGTTTCCTCTTTTAAAACATGTCAGTGCGAGTACAGATGGGTAAATGCTGTTTATATTATTTATGTACAATTCTAGATTTAACTCAACCATGTCTGAACAAAGATGTTTAATCAGATTAACAAATATACCAAATGTGACTATATATGCTTCGGCGGTCGATCGGGATCACAAATGTATTATACATTTATGTATACATCAGCTATATTGGGTGATTTCAAGTATGGTGTTTAGGGCTGGTGTTAGTGTTTATAAAACTGGCGTTTGTGTGTAATAAACACTAACACCGGCCTTAAACACCATACTTGAAATCACCCAATGTATATTATGCCCGTCACCGAAAATGAGAGGAAACCATTGCAGATATGAAACCATACTTATACCGTACACCTTTCTCCCAAAATCTCCCAAACTAATCTTCATTGTATTATTATGCGATGAGGGATGAGCACCAACTGAAATCGGGAGAATTGCAAAAGTGAGGCTGCAGTGTTAAGACAAAGAGAAAGAGACAAATGCGAGGACGAGCAGCTATATTGCTTGAACAGCCCTATGATACGCTTCGGGCAGGTTTGGTATGTTGTGTAAGTGTTAAAGATATTGGACGTTTTTCTGGTATCCGAAGTGTCTGGTCATTTGTTAAGATGAGAGCGTTGCAGCATCTAATACCAGTAAACTAATACATATTATATCGATCATCTTTACTCAAAAACATGGATGAAAATAAGGTTGATCAGTTTATTTCGCATAACCAACAACATTTCTTTTAAGAAACCCCTAATGTAAACAAAATTACAGATAATTCGGGTAGTAATTGACAATTGCCGCTTAATTAAAAAATCACACAGGGGAAACTATATATTCGAAACTTAGCTACAAATTACCAATTACCAATTAAATTAATTATCGTCTAAATAACATACGATCATCTACACATTCGTGAAATCAAAATGTCATATGCAAGCTCAACTGTTAAGAAATACATTGCGATACATATTATAATGTGTTTACGTATACAATTTGTTTAGCCCTGTTTATCTAGCACTGAGTAAGTTGTTTCTGTCTGAATATATTTACGAATATCAAATAATAACATAACAAACATAAAATGGCTATTATACATGTATATCTAGTCAGATTTAAAAAGAAAAATATTAAAGGGACAAGTCCTCAGTTTAAGCGAGGTTTTGTTTGTATTGTTTAGTAACCGCTCAGCCATTGTTATTTATGTGCGGGTCACGTAGCTAGCGCGGGTCACATAGGGGATACGCATAGCGCTGTGGCACTCTGTGGAATCCGTGAGCGAACTTTCTCGACGGGTGAATATACGTATACTGCACAATTAACCGTTGGACGATGGTTTATTAGATTTAGGTCTATAACTCCACGAAAAAGAGATTTCAAGACCTAATTTTTTCAGACATGCTATTAAATGTTATTTTTTTTTCATATAAGACAATAACCTCGCAACTTTTGAAATTTGGCTTGCAAAAGAGGGGCTGTCCCTTTAACTCTTGTTTGCTTGGACCATCCTTTTTGTCAGAAAAGGGAACAGCTTACTACGTCTCATTAACAAGGGTGAACATTTCTCTAAATTAAAAAAAGTTCACATTTGATAATACGGCAACTTCATGTTTATAAGTTTGGGGTTACCAGGAAACAAAAAAGAATTTACCAAACCTATAGTCACAGGGAAAGTCTGTGTGTACAGAGATGTTTTGTATCTTCTGCAACTCTTGTTCTTTAATAAAGATGAAGCATACTATTCATATTCATATTCATCAAGCAGGATTTTACATCAATGTTTATTTAGAGCAATTAAGTGGATACATTTCATTAGTCATTGACACATGGGAGTGGTAAAGATAAAGTTTACGAAGATAAAGTTGTAGTGGTTTAATAAAATGTGGCCTTCCTCAGAACCCTAAATGATCTGGAAGGATCACGGCCTGAAAGCCACTATGGCAACATTGTTGATATCGATTCACTGTTTTATCCACTGTGTGGGAAACGGTGGCAGAGCATACACGCTTTTAAGCTTAAATAACAACGAAGGATAACAACACATATCTGTTGAACTTTTTCCTTTGAAATGAATTTTCTTTAGGAGATATCCATGGCATAAAATAAGGTTCGAAGATCGATGTGGACATGTCGATAACAAACGGCTAGAAACCATGGTCAACCATCATCATCAATGACCCCAAAGGGGGGGGGGGGGGGGGGGGGTGGAGGCCGGGGTACTCGTGTATATTTGTAATACGGGTATATATGTCGGTTAAAATACCCCTGTTTTTACAGCCGATCCGGCCGCTCATAAGGGTCCCATTTTTCATAAAAAAAGGAAGATCGACGCTCCTAAGGCTCCCATTTTCATTTTGAAAAGGGCAATCGCCGCTCCTATATGTCTCATAATCATCAAAACAAAACAAGTCCGCTTTTCAGAGCTCTGCCTCGATAATCTTTGGCGATGGACAACTGTTGGAGATAAGTCTACCTTTTATACGTGATAGGATCTCTCCTGTACAGTGAAGGCATTCTCTGCTGCAGATTGATAAACTGTTTGTTTTCAAAGGAGATTATCGGTTGTTGTTTTTTGCTACCCCCCACCTTTAATAGCAGTTTGGAGCTTGTTTCATTCATCATTTCGTATCATCACACAACTTCCTGCCAATGTCGGGCAAATCTGAATGCTACATTGTTGACCTCTATCAGATCTTGGATTGTGCACATTCCATGTACCAGATCACAACTAAGCAGGTGGTCCATGATCTGAGGGGCTTGACCCCACTCGCATTCTGCTGCACCTTCGATATATCCCCAGTTCAACATGCATGGCTTGCATCTTCCCACGCCTGCCAATGCCTATTCAGGCTACGCAAATTCACACAGGGTTGGTTGAATCCTGCTGACCGTTTTGCTAAATCCACTTTCCATACAAATTGAGTTAACGATATATCGACATGTATAATCTACGTAGCTATCTAGGAATCCACATTTTACGACAAATAACTCACTCAAAATCAAACTATAGAAAGTTCAATTTTCATATTCCCATAGGCATGTGAACAAAGTTGGACAAAGAAACCTGTTTTCCTTGGAAGTTGAAAAAGTGGATTTAGCGCCTTTTGTTTGAAAGCTCTTCATATCATGAAAGGAAGCTTTTCCGTGACTTAAAGCGCCGAGGATGCAGTGGGTGGTCATAGAGTGGGTGTCCTTCGTCCTATGTTTGTCTCAGTCGTATCATCTGGCTAGCAGCAGCCCTCCTTATTTCAGGGGGTGCGATGCTAGGGATCAGATATATGTTATCAGTCCTCGTTCGTTTTATACATCATGTGATATAACGGCAGCTTGTGTTCTTCTTTGCATGTGCTGAGCATTCCCGCACCCGTGCAGGAATGTTCTGCAACATAGTAAACAGAGAGCCAGAGCGGTAGATCTGATTGTTGTTGGGTTTGCACCCCACTTGGACGTGCTCAGTTTGCCAAGAACGGCATTCCAGGAGCTGACCTTCCCCTTGAGCTTGGCAATATGTGCCTTGTACTTTTGAAAGATCAATCTAAGGTGAACCATATGTAGACAGGACCATCGCAGTGTCACAGTCTAGTTCCATTCCAAGTGATCTTCAGTTTCTGGTTTGCATGCATGTTCTTCAGATGAAAGGCGCATATTTGAGAGTTAGTTGAATTAGCCTTCAGATTGTTCTCTTTGTAGTACAAGGATAGGTTGGTAAGTCCCTCACACAAGATGCCTTCTGCCTTAGGGAAGTCATCACAGGTTGTCTGCAAACATGAAACTCCTGGTCTCAGGGTAGATATAGGTTGATCGTTCACATAGATGTTGACATGGGCGTCGATACTTACGTAATTCCTATTCATCAAGGAGGGGTGAATCAAGAGATCACCCCCCTGATGAATAGGTATCAATGACAGATCTACGCCCATGGATGATGAACAGAGTTGGGCTATAACGCTTCATTGTGGGAGACTATTCTTCTGCATGCGCCAACGACTCTTCTTTCCAGACAGCTCGACGAAGAAGCATCTGATTTCAATCAGGGTCTTCACCATGTTGGTCAGGTGCATGTTGTTCACATTCAGTGTTTGTGTAGAGCCTGTGGTGGTTGACAGTAGCATAAGAAGCTGAGAGGTCTACAAACACAGCTCCAGTTAAGACATTTACTGGACACCATCTTCTACATATTGGGTAAGGATAAGCAGTTGTCTTGTGCAATACTTCATCCCATGCCGGAATCCTGCCTGCTCCTTCATCAAATATGGTTCTACAACTGCCTTAGGCGGGTCAAAATAAGTCGCTCGAACATCTTAAAGGTACGGCGAAGAAGTGAGACCGGTCTGTAATGCTTTGTTGCTGATGGGTCTTTTTCAGGAGCTTGCATGTTCCGATGGATGCCGTTCTGTGACAGGGAAAGTGTCCGCCCAACAGAGTTGTCCACACATGTACATTTTGTTGTGGTAAGATTTACATTTAGTTGGTGCATGTTGAGAATTGTAGTGAGTGTGATTTTAATATCAGAGGTTACTTTTTTGTTCTTGTGCTCTTTATAACAATTTAAAGGTCTTCAGCACGATTTAAAATACTTCAGCAGTTTTATTAAGTGACATGTTAAGGATGAGCCAGTGGCTTACGGTTCCATATGCATATGCAGCAGTTGGTTTTAAGCCATCTTTTATGAACTGTGGCAAATTAATTACTTAGCTCATGATAAATTGATTAATAACATTGGTCAGGAGCCAGCCTGCCCACGTTTGGGGTGCTCTTCTGTGATTGCATGGTGCTGGTTTAGGGTCAAGCGCTTCAAAAGCTTAAATATGTGGCACAGAAGGTAGCTGCTTAACTTTTTAAAATCATTCTTTATGATAATTTTCTGGCGTAAAGATAGTGATACTTTGGCATTATATCTGATCACTACAGTAAATGAGACAGACGGTGTAATGCTTAAAGTGATCCAGGTAAAGTGTCTAACTCCACGAAAAAATACTTGGAGCTTCCTCGTTTCTCTTCTGCCATGTTGTTTAGCTTATGGTAAGAGAATAATAAAATAGGGATAGATTTGTTCAAATGTTTTTATTTATTTATTTATTTATTTCAATATATTTTACCAGGGTGGCCCAATTCAACAATATGTTGGTCTCCCATGGGGCCCTGGAATACAGTATACAAACATGGTTGTTATAAAAACATGACTTTTAAACATCGTTACAAAAACATTTGAAATGAATTATACGATTGAACATAGATATATAAATGTTTAAAAATAACAAAGAGACGTAAAACATATTGTTACATTAAAAGAATAACAAATATCAAGTTACTGCAATTCATATACACACATTTTGAAAAAAAGTCTAATAGGGTTTATTCATAATATAAAAACAACGTAAATGTTGCGCACATTATTATTTCATTACTTAAATAACAAATATAAACATACTATACATAATAGTAAGATATCACTCATTACAATTTTAGACTATAAGGCAAGGTTTTTGAATAAATATTGTTTCATTTTCTGTTTAAAAATATTCAAGGAATTTGAAGTTTTAATTTCAATGGGTAAATTATTACAAAGGAATATAGAAAAGTAAAATAAAGAATGTTTATATTGTTCTGTGCGAGCCTTAGGAATAGTCAAATTCAAATTTGCCGCGTGTCTAGTATTAAATGAATGAGTATCAGAAACAAAAATAAAAGAATCATAATAAAAATTAGAGGAAAGGCGATGAATACATTTGTACATAAATACACATTTAAAATATGTCACACGATCATTAAAGTCATACCTGTAAAGTGTCCAAATCCACGAAAATTACTTGGAGCTTCCTCGTTTCTCTTCTACCGTGTTGTTTAGCTTATGGTAAGAGAAGAATAAAATAGGGTTTGATTTTTTCAAATGTCCCTTTAGTATGAAGATAATTATCATTGAAAATCATTATTTCTAAAGCGTTAATCAACGCAATTGAAAAAAGGTACATTTGTCTTAGCTGAGAACGTCCGCATGCAGCACCCGTGAGAACATTCCGGAGATTGAACTTTGAGCCGAGTGAGTTCAAATTCCATGAATTATGTACTACGTGTGTAAAAATACACGGGTGCGAATATCTCAAACGGATCGTTCATTACTACGACAAAAGTATGGCAGACGATCAGTATTCGGTGATAAAATATGAACTCAATATTCGTTTTTTTCACTACGTAAACAGTGTTCGTTTTCTTTCAAACTTTCACAAATCTGATTGTATTTTACAATGATATTGATATAGGATTGAAGTCTCAAATGTCATTTTGTGCAATATCTGACACTTTACAGGTATCACTTTAAATGGTAACCATTTTAACTGATTAAACATTTCCTTGGACGGGGTATGAAAATTACAACATAAAATCATCCTTGCGGCCCTTTTTGTAATTTAATAATACGTTCTGTTTGATGAATAGAACGAACCCCCCATATTTCACAACAATAATCAATTTGAGATTGAATCAAACATAAATATAATAATTTCATAGTATCTGTTGGAACATAAGGCCTTATTCTCCTTAACATACTTCAACTAAAAAATACCTTTTTACATACATAATTAACATGTTCTGACCAATTTAAATGTTCATCAATAATTACTCCTAGACATTTGATACTTTTACATTGTTCAATAAATGTCTCTTTAGTATGAAGATAATTATCATTGAAAATCATTATTTCAAAAGCGTTTGCTAACGCTTTTGATAAAAAGTATAACTGCCGTAGCTGAACACGTCCGGCCAGCGCGCGTGGGAAACCTTCCCGACCCGACTGTTGAGCCGAGCGCGCGCAAATTCCATGAATTATGTACCGTCTGTATACATGGGTGCGGATATCGTCAAACGGATTATTATTACTGCGACAAATCTACGGCAGGCCATTCGGTGATAAAATATGAACTCAATATTCGTTTTTCACTAGGTAAAAAGTGTTCGTTTTCTTTCAAACCTTCACAAATATTTCAATTGTATTTTACAATGATATTGATATAAGATTGAAGTCTCAAATGTCATTTTGTGCAATATCTGACACTTTACAGGGATCACTTTAAGTTCCATGATGAAATTTGAAGTATATAGTATATACACTATTTGTCACCCGTATCTACTTATACCATTTATTCACAGTAAAGAAATTAAAACATGAAAGATGGAATCTATTAAAATTACATCAGATATTGCCACAGCCATACTTTTACAGGCCGTAATGCTAGCAGATCATTTGTGAGGTGTCAGTGATTAATGGAATGTACTAAGTATCCCGTTTATAATGATATTGAGCCATAGTACGTTTATTTTGGTAAAAATTAAGAGCGCAGATGTTTCAAAATGGAGTGAACAGTTCTACACACGCAGACGTTCCCATGCATGTGTTTCTAAATTCTAGACAACTTTTCATGATCTAAAACATATTTCAATGTGGACGTTAACTTTAATGTATTTTTAATTCATTCGCCACTTTCTGTCACCATGGTAATCATAAAGGCATGAATGTGTACTCATTTAGTTATCACATGAAGTTTCTGTCACTCTTAGAGGGTAGGTATAACAATTAATGAACTGTAAACAAGAGGTGTTCATTTGTTCTCTTCTCTGAAAAAGAATAATACAAATATTGAAAAACAAGTTTCTGACCAGAATTTTCCCCAAACATTTTGTCTTTTCTTGGAGTAAACATGCTATCGAAAATTTCACTGTGGACTAGATTTTTTTTCTTTTGCCCCATTCGGGGAACTTTATTTTATTCAAAAATGTACAAGTTATATGATTACATTATTCATAAAAACAGAAACAAAAACATATAAATACTGTATTATACATACACAATTATGACCAAAAAAAATCAATGAACTGTTTTACTTTGTTTAACCCAATTGGAAAATATCTTTTGCAGTTGAGATAAAATATTAAATCATATTTTAGTTCTTGTATCGTAGATTTGACATTCATTATTTTACCTTTCCGTGATATTTTTAAAGGAGACGTCCGGACGATTTAAAGAAAATTCTACCATAATCAAAGAACAAAACTACCTACTTTTAATCAAAAACACCCTCCAAACCTGTCACAATCGAATTGTTACTGTCACTAGTTTTGAATCGTAACTGTTCACTTTCTGTACGCTAGCGAGAAAGATCACATGACGGCGTGATGTATCAGCCTCACTTTGCGCGCGCTACCGCGGTGAAGCGGCTGCTATATTTTGCTTCACTTCGCTTGCTAAAATGCCGATGTGTCAAGCGTTTGGATGTTCGAATAAGCCAGGCAATGGCCAGAAAAGGAGTTTTTTCGCCATTCCCAACCCAGCAAATGAGAGGGAAAGGTGCGCTAGATGGCTCGCCAACATTGGAATTGACACATTTGACGTCAAAACGTACAAATATTGCAGGAATCGAGTAGTCTGTGAGGATCATTTCGAGCCGGAGTGAGCGTGAGCGCAAAAAACACTTAGATATCGTCAAATTTCCCGTTGCCCGACTTTTCAATGTGAAATTTGCAACATCGGAAATGAAAAAAAAATCTAGAAAATTGCCCAATGTTAGTGTAAAAGTACATATTTTACCGTATGAGTGGTTATTTTCGCAAAATTATCGACTTGTTTGACAAATTGAGAGAGGCAAATTGAACATGTGCGTCGGAAAAAACCCTGTCAATTGAATGATACGGAACACGCACTAGAAGGTCTGCCAGAGTTTCGGCAGGCCTCGCGCTGCGAGAGAGGAAGCTAGCTAGCCGCGCGCCAACTGCCTTGCATGCACTCTTAAAAAGTGCCGAAAAGCAACGAAAATGCAAGATTATCACGATCGCACCTATTCTAGACTATCTCTTATTTTACTTACATGTTTTGCAAGGCTTTTAAAACAAATACGAGAACAATTAACTACAAAAACGGCAAAACAAATGCGCTGATAATCTCCCGATAATTTCCTAACTCGCTTGGACCAGATGAACTGAACCTAGCGCTCTTCTGTTGCCAATTTGCGAATGGCGTAGACTACGTGTATGATACGCATACTACACGTTATATGATATCGCAACCCAGAAATTGGCAACGTTCGCAAACGATCTAATTTTCTGCTATGTTCAATCGCTTTGTGAAAGTCTCGCTCGCGTAACAAGCGCTTGAGTTTTGAATGTTTTACTTCGGGAAAAGTAACATTTTGCTCAAAACTGAGGTAATTCTGAATGTTCTGTAACTATATTTCCGTAAGTATTGTTACATAAATCCAGCAAAGCATCGATACTTGTAATTTTATTGCCGTATAAAAAGATGAATTTGAGCGCGAAACACTGCATTTTTGCAGACCGCTTTATGAGATTCGATCAGATAAAGCCGCCGCGCAGCAGCAGTCCAGCTGCCTGTGCTGCGCAGCTGGCGGGCGGCCGGACGACAGCGGGCTGCAAATTTGGCGGCAGATGGCTGATGAAAGTGAGGCTGCTACGTCATGCGCAATGCATCCTGGGACAGATTCTACTCGAGGCTGCTCGCGGCCGATTCGAACAAGAAGAATTACCTTATTTTTTCGAAAACTGATTGTGAATGATTCTGATGGTCTTTTCTCATCGGGAAAAAGGTTATAGACTCCTAAAATATTGTACTTTCCCCTGGAAACTGCTGAAAATCGTCCGGACGTCCCCTTTAAAGGGCATCAAGCGTGGGGATGCTACACAGCGGGTCGCCATTTTGAACTGGGCTAGTTTGCGCGCACCGCATGACACTGAGCTAACGTGCATCACGCACCGTGCGCAACGTGTACTTAAGATGGCGCCGCGCATCTGATTTGACGAATCTGAAGTACCTTTAATGTAAATTTTATAAATAATATATTCGGCAAAGTTAATCAATAGATTAACCAAATAAAATTTATTATTTCCAATCTTATAACCAATAGTTAACAATTCCTCATTTATCTCCAATTCTATGCCACAAAAATAAAATATTATCTTTTATATAATTTTCCAAAATAATTTCAGATTTTTATAATTTAACAGCATATGCTTAGTTGTTTCTGCTGTATGACAAAATAGACAATTATCATCATTGACGATTATCCATTTACATAAATTATATCTTGATGGCAAAAGCAAATACAAATAGGCTATTTGAAATTTAATTGTCTAATTTTATTATATTTCAATGTCTTAAATTTAAACAGAAGAACATAATACCAATCAAAATTCACTGGGAGTAACAAATGTTCTTGCCAAAAGTTGAACACAAAAGATTTCAGACGTTTCTTTTGTAATAACAACAAATAAAAATGCTTTGTTTTCATATTTACAATATCAATATATTCACCATTTGAAATTGGTATTAATCGTGATTCATGTTTTTCGAGTAAATCATAGACTAGGACTCAGGACTAGATACATATGGTTACTATTAAATGAATAATCTGAAATTGTATGTAGAGCAATGTAATCCCTATTCTACATTTAAGGTAAAATTCGGATGAAGTTATGCTAATTTAGACCCTAAAACATATAAGATACAATATAACAGTCTTAAATTTCATTCTAGGAAAAGGGAATTTGCATAATAATGCAAACAAAATATCAAGTTGTCCACACAAATCAGACAGATAGAGAAAAAACATTTGTTTCAGAATTCATCGGATTTTGTTTGTTTTTTATCGAATGTTAGTAAATAGCGCCCTCATATGATGACCTTTTGAAATTCTACTCATTGCAAACTGAAGAGCCCTACTAGTTTTACATATGTGCCAAATATGAGAGTGATTGGTCTGTAAATAAAGAAATTAAAGAGGAAGAAATATGTACCCATATATGCCCTAGACAACATGACCATTATATGTCTTACAATTGCATATGACGCATGGTGATTACGTAATAAAAATATGTCCTTTTTGTACATTATATTCAAAGGATAACAGCATTTCTGATTTGAATATACTTTAAGACATAGACATCATAAGTTAAAGCTCATTATCATCATTATCATGGTGAAAAACATAAACTTTACTAATGAACATTTTTTTTTGCCGTTTTGTTTGATGACGTTATAATTATATGAAGCCAATCAACTTTGACAATGAAACTTGTCTGTGTCTTATGCTTATGTACACATATGTATCAGCGAAGTTTAGTAGATAAAAACTTAGCCATTATGGAATGAGAGCACTTAACGCATTCTCAATTTTCACCAACCCTAATAAATGCAGCCCAAAACTGAAAAGTGCTATTTTGACATACCTCCAAAAAAGTAGTACAAAACATAGTGTATATGAGTTCTTTTCTTTGAAACATTTTGTTTCTAACATAAGACATATCAATGGACAAAATGACACCCAAGTCGGAGGATCAGAGGGGGGGGGGGGGGGGGGGGGTCACCGGTAAACCCCTCTGGCCCACATACTATTTCTTAGTGTTCAAATTCGCTGAAAGAAATCCATATGAAATATATATAATTGTATTAGTTCAATGTGCTAGATTTGCAGTAATATCTATCTGTAAACTGTCTTCAATAATCACGATTATGAAACAAGACATCGACTGAATATTAACTTTATTTTCATATGTATTTAAAATAAAGAGACGCATTTGATGTGTCAGCATGTTCAATTCATAGAATGATGTATGATGATCTATTTTTGTTTCATATGTAAAAACATGAAACAAAATTAATTCATCCGTTTCTCACCCATCAGCTGCAAGATGAAAGGCGTTTCCACAGCCTGAGCTTTAAGGTCGGCTCCCGCACTGATGAGAACACGGACGCACTCATGATGCCCTTTCTGTGCAGCATAATAAAGCGATGTCACATCATTGTTATCAGCTGTATTCACATTCACGCCCTGGTCCAACAGGAATGTCACTACGTCGCAATGACCACTGAACATACAAAAATACAACATTTGCATACATGAGTCCTGTGCTATTCTCTGAAATTCATATCTGGAGAAATTTATTAGCTATTATGTGTAAAATTAATATATTTGTATCATATCAATGTGCTACATCTTGTGTAATGTCCATCTGTACACTGTCTACAATACTCACGATTATAAAACAAGACATCGACTGAATATTCACTTTATTCTCCTCTGTATTTAAAATAAATAGACGCATTTTATAATATGTGTCAGCAGGTTCAATTATTAGAATGATGTATGATGATTTACATATTATTTCATATATGTAAAAACATGAAAGAAAATTAATTCAGCAGTTTCTCACCCATTAGCTGCAAGATGAAGGGCGTTTATTCCGCATGAGTTCCTGGCATTAAGGTCGGCTCCCGCACTGATGAGAACACGGACGCAATCAAGATGCCCTTTCTGAGCAGCATAATAAAGCGATGTCCCATCATTGTTATCAGCTGTATTCACATTCACGCCCTGGTCCAACAGGAATGTCACTACGTCGCAATGACCACTGAACATACAATAATACAACATTTGCATACATGAGTCCTTTGCTATTCTCTGAAATTCATATCTGGAGAAATTTATTAACTATTATGTGTAAAATTAATATATTTGTATTATATCAATGTGCTAGATTTTCGGTAATGTCCATCTGTACACTGCCTACAATAATGACGATTATGAAACAAGAAATCGACTGAATATTCAATTTATTCTCGTCTGTATTTAAAATAAAGAGACGCGTTTTATCACATGTGTCAGCAGGTTCAATTATTAGAATGATGTATGATGATTTACATTTTATTTCATATATGTAAAAACATGAAACAAAATTAATTCATCAGTTTCTCACCCATCAGCTGCAAGATGAAGGGCGTTTCTTCCGCCTGAGATCCTGGCTATAAGGTCGGCTCCCGCACTGATGAGAACACGGATGCACTCAAGATGGCCTTCATGTACAGCATAATAGAGTGATGTCATATCACTGTTATCAGCTGTATTCACATCCACGCCCTGATCCAACAGGAATGTCACTACGTCGCAATGACCACTGAACATACAATATACAACATTTGCATACATGAGTCCTGTGCTATTCTCTGAAATTAATATCTGGAGAAATTTATTAACTATTATGTGTAAAATTAATATATTTGTATTATATCAATGTGCTAGATTTTCGGTCATGTCCATCTGTACACTGCCTACAATAATCACGATTATGAAACAAGACATCGACTGAATATTAACTTTATTTTCATATGTATTTAAAATAAATAGACGCATTTTATCATATGTGTCAGCAGGTTCAATTATTAGAATAATGTATGATGATTTACATTTTATTTCATATATGTAAAAACATGAAAGAAAATTAATTCATCAGTTTCTCACCCATTAGCTGCAAGATGAATGGCGTTTATTCCGCATGAGTTCCTGACATTAAGGTCGGCTCCCGCACTGATGAGAACACGGACGCAATCAAGATGCCCTTTCTGTGCAGCATAATAAAGCGATGTCCCATCACTGTTATCAGCTGTATTCACATCCACGCCCTGGTCCAACAGGAATGTCACTACGTCGCAATGACCACTGAACATACAATAATACAACATTTGCATACATGAGTCCTGTGCTATTCTCTGAAATTCATATCTGGAGAAATGTATTAACTATTATGTGTAAAATTAATATATTTGTATTATATCAATGTGCTAGATTTTCGGTAATGTCCATCTGTACACTGCCTACAATAATCACGATTATGAAACAAGACATCGACTGAATATTCACTTTATTCCCCTCTGTATTTAAAATAAATTAACGCATTTTATCACATGTGTCAGCAGGTTCAATTATTAGAATGATGTATGATGATTTACGTTTTATTTCATATATGTAAAAACATGAAACAAAATTAACTCATCAGTTTCTCACCCATCAGCTGCAAGATGAAGGGCGTTTCTTCCGCCTGAGATCCTGGCTTTAAGGTCGGCTCCCGCACTGATGAGAACACAGACGCAATCAAGAAGCCCTTTATGTGCAGCATAATGAAGCAATGTCCAATCATCGTTATCAACTGTATTCACATCCCCGCCCTGGTCCAACAGGAATGTCACTACGTCGCAATGACCACTGAATATACAATAATACAACATTTGCATACATGAGTCCTGTGCTATTCTCTGAAATTCACATCTTGAGTTACTGTATACAGTAACAAATTCATATAATTGTATTATATCAATGTGCTAGATTTTCAGTAATGTCCATCTGTACACTGTCTTCAATAATCACGATTATGAAACAAGGCATCGACTGAATATTCATTTTATTGTCTTATGTATTTAATTTAATTTTATTTCATTTTATTTCCCCATTCTGCATTAAAAACAGCAAACAAATACAAATGAATTCAAAACTGATGCGATTAAAACTACAAGAACAACACAAAGAAAATCGTACAGGTAAACAATTTGGTGCACAGCCAAGAGATGAAGATGTCTACTTAACAAACAATAAATGAGAATGTTTTTAAAAATTTAAAATAAAGAGACGCATTTGATCACATGTGTCAGCATGTTCAATTCATAGAATGATGTATGATGATCTATATTTTGTTTCATATATGTAAAACCATAAAAACAAAATTAATTAATCGGTTTCTCACCCATCAGCTGCAAGGTGAAGGGGGTTTCTTTCGTCTGAGTTCCTGGCTTTAAGGTCGGCTCCCGCACTGATGAGAGCACGAACGCACTCAATATGCCCTTTCTGTGCAGCCAGATGAAGCGATGTCACATCATTGTTATCAGCTGTATTCACATCCATGCCCTGGTCCAACAGGAATGTCACTACGTCGAAATGACCACTGAATATACAAAAATAGAACAATTGCAACTCGTACATGAGTATTGTGCTATTCTCTGAAATTCACACATGGAGATACTTATTAACTGTTATGTGTAAAAATCATATATTTGTGTTATATCAATGTGCTAGATCTTGTGTAATGTCCATCTGTACACTGTCTACAATAATCACGATTATGAAACAAGACATCGACTGAACATTTACATATTTTCTTCTGTATTTAAAGTAAATAAATGCATTTGTTCTCATGTGTCAGCATGTAAAATTAAGATAATTATGTATAATGATCCAAATTATATTTCTGAATGTAAAAACATGAAACATAATTAATTCATCTGTTTCACACCTAGTAGCTGCAAGATGAAGGGCGTTCCATCCGTGTGAAACCCTGGCTGACAGTTCTGCTCCCGCACTACTGAGAGCACGAACGCACTCAAGATGCCCTTCCTGTGCAGCAAGATGAAGCGATGTCACATCATTGTTATCAGCTGTATTCACATCCACGCCCTGGTCCAACAGGAATGTCACTACGTCGCAACTACCACTGAGCAATGAAAGCACAGTTTCATTAAGTAAGTCAGGACTGTACCTCTTTTACAACTCTTATACCTACATTTTTTAATAACGTACATCCATCAGTTATGCTGTTACATTAATTATGATTATGATATAAGAAAGGTCGTCGATTGAAAATGCACAAGACTTTGTTCGTATTGAAAAAAGGGGAACATTTATTTTCTAAAATGTTTCAGCTGATATTTAATTTCATTATTGTTGATAATTTCAATTTAACCTAATATATACAATATGTATACAAATGGATCACACTATTCCCTTATCCATTTCTCACCCTTGAGCAGCACAATGAAGGGCGATCAGTCCGACTGAATCTCTGGCTGTAAGGTCCGCTCCCGCACTAATGAGAACACGGACGCACTCAAGGTGCCGATCATATGCAGCATAATGTAGCGAAGTACGATCATCGTTATCAGCTGTATTTACATCCAAGCCCTGGTCCAACAGCAATGTCACTATGGCGCAATGACCACTGAATGTACATTAGTAGAACAATTGCATAAATTAGTCCTGTGCTATTCTCGGAAATTCACATCTTGAGATACTTATTAACTACACAGTTAAAAAATCATATAATTGTATTATATCAATGTGCTAGATTTTCAGTAATGTCCATAATCATGTACACTGTCTACAATAATCACGATTATGAAACAAGACATCGACTACTTTATTCTCCTCTGTATTTAAAACAAATATACGCATTTTATTACATGTGTCAGCAGGTTATATTAATAGAATGATGTATGATGATCTATATTTTATTTCATATATGTAAAAACATGAAACAAAATTAATTCATCTGTTTCTCACCCATTAGCTGCAAGATGAAGCGCGTTTATTCCGCCTGAGATCCTGGCTTTAAGGTCGGTTCCCGCACTGATGAGAACACGGACGCACTCAAGATGCCCTTTCCGTGCAGCAAGATGAAGCGATGTCTCATCCTTGTTATCAGCTGTATTCACATCCATGCCCTGGTCCAACAGGAATGACACTACGTCGCAATGACCACTGAATGTACAATAGTAGAACATTTATTTACACGAGTCCTGTGCTATTCTCTGAAATTCACATCTGGAGATACTTATTAAGTATTATATACATTGTAAAATTCATATAATTTAATTATATCAATGTGCTAGATTTTCGGTAATGTCGATCTGTACACTGTCTACAATAATCACGATTATGAAACAAGACATTGACTGAACATTTATAATATTTTCCTCTGTATTTAAAGTAAAGATATACATTTGTTCTCATGTGTCAGCATGTCAAATTAATATAATTATGTATAATGATCCAAATTATATTTCTGAATGTAAAAATATGAAACATAATCAATTCATCCGTTTCTCACCCAGAAGCTGCAAGATGAAGGGCGTTCCATCCGTGTGAAACCCTGGCTGACAGTTCTGCTCCCGCACTAATGAGAGCACGAACACACTCAAGGTGCCCTTTCCGTGCAGCCAGATGAAGCGATGTCAAATCATTGTTATCAGCTGTATTCACATCCACGCCCTGGTCCAACAGGAATGTCACAACGTCGCAACTACCACTGAGCAATAAAAATACAGTTTCATTAAGTAAGTCAGGACTGTACATTTCTTACAACTCTTAAACCTACATTTTATCAATGTGTAATATGTTCAATAACGTACATCCATCAGTTATGCTGTTACATTATTTATGATTATAATATAAGAAAGATCGTCGATTGAAAATGCACATGAGTTTGTACGTATTAAAAGAATGGAACATTTTTTTTCTAAAATGTTTCAGCAGGTATTTCATTTCATTATTGTTAATGATTTCAATTAAACCTAATATATATGATATGTATAGAAATAGATCACATCATTCATTGATACGATTTTTACCTTTGAACAGCTGAATGAACGGCATTCCAACCGCCTGAGTTACAGATTCTAAGGTCTGCCCCCGCACTAATGAGAGCACGGACATTCTCAAGGTGCCCTTTCTGTGCAGCCACATGAAGCGATGTCACATCATTGTTATCAGCTGTATTCACATCCACGCCCTGGTCCAACAGGAATGTCACAACATCGCAACTTCCACTGAACATAAAAATCACAGTTTCATAAAGTAAGTCAGGAATGTAAATTTATTACAACTCTTGTACCTACCATTGCCTACATTATATAAATGTGTAATTTGTTAAATAATGAGCATCCATCAGTTATGCTGTTACATTAATTATGATTATGATATAAGAAAGGTCGTCGATTGAAAATGCACAAGACTTTGTTCGTATTGAAAAAAAGGGAACATTTTTTTTCTAAAATGTTTCAGCAGGTATTTAATTTCATTTTTGTTGATAATTTCAATTTAACCTAATATATATGATATGTATACAAATGGATCACATCATTCATTGATACGATTATTACCATTGAGCAGCACAATGAAGGGCAGTCCTTCCGTTTGAGCTCCTGGCTGTTAGGTCGGCTCCAGCCCTAATGAGATCTCCAACGCACTCAAGGTGCCCCTCTAGTGCAGCATAATGAAGCGATGTCCAATCATTGTTACTAGCTGTATTTACATTCATGCCCTGGTCTAACAGGAATGTCACTAGGTCACAATGACCACTGAATATACAAAAATAGAACAATTGCATACATGAGTATTGTGCTATTCTCTGAAATTCACATGGCGATACTTATTAACTGTTATGTGTAAAACTCATATATTTGTGTTATATCAATGTGTTAGATCTTGTGTAATGTCCATCTGTACACTGTCTACAATAATCACGATTATGAAACAAGACATCGACTGAATATTTACAATATTTTCTTCTGTATTAAAAGTAAAGAAAAGCATTTGTTCTCATGTGTCAGCATGTAAAATTAATATAATTATGTATAATGATCCAAATTATATTTCTGAATGTAAAAACATGAAACATAATTAATTCATCCGTTTCACACCTAGTAGCTGCAAAATGAAGGGCGTTCCATCCGTGTGAAACCCTGGCTGACAGTTCTGCTCCCGCACTAATGAGAGCACGAACGCACTCAATATGCCCTTCCTTTGCAGCCATATTAAGCGATGTCACATCATTGTTATCAGCTGTATTCACATCCACGCCCTGGTCCAACAGGAATGTCACAACGTCGCAACTACCACTGAGCAATAAAAACACAGTTTCATTAAGTAAGTCAGGACTGTACATTTCTTACAACTCTAATACCTACATTTTATCAATGTGTAATATGTTCAATAACGTACATCCATCAGTTATGCTGTTACATTAATTATGATTATGATATAAGAAAGGTCGTCGATTGAAAATGCACAAGACTTTGTTCGTATTGAAAAAAAGAGAACATTTATTTTCTAAAATGTTTCAGCAGGTATTTAATTTCATTATTGTTGATAATTTCAATTTAACATATAATATACAATATGTATACAAATGGATCACACTATTCACTTATCCATTTCTCACCCTTGAGCAGCACAATGAAGGGCAGTCAGTCCAACTGAGTCTCTGGCTGTAAGGTCCGCTCCCGCACTAATGAGAACACGGACGCACTCAAGGTGCCGATCATATGCAGCATGATGAAGCGAAGTCCAATCATCGTTATCAGCTGTATTTACATCCAAGCCCTGGTCCAACAGGAATGTCACAACGTCGCAACTACCACTGAGCAATAAAAACACAGTTTCATTAAGTAAGTCAGGACTGTACATTTCTTACAACTCTAATTCCTACATTTTATCAATGTGTAATATGTTCAATAACGTACATCGATCAGTTATGCTGTTACATTAATTATGATTATGATATAAGAAAGGTCGTCGATTGAAAATGCACAAGACTTTGTTCGTATTGAAAAAAAGGGAACATTTATTTTCTAAAATGTTTCAGCAGGTATTTAATTTCATTATTGTTGATAATTTCAATTTAACATATTATATACAATATGTATACAAATGGATCACACTATTCACTTATCCATTTCTCACCCTTGAGCAGCACAATGAAGGGCAGTCAGTCCAACTGAGTCTCTGGCTGTAAGGTCCGCTCCCGCACTAATGAGAACACGGACGCACTCAAGGTGCCGATCATATGCAGCATGATGAAGCGAAGTCCAATCATCGTTATCAGCTGTATTTACATCCATGCCCTGGTCCAACAGGAATGTCACTATGTCGCAATGACCACTGAATGTACATTAGTAGAACAATTGAATACATGAGTCCTGTGCTATTCTCTGAAATTCACATTTGGAGATACTTATTAAGTATATATTCGGTATAAAATTTATATAATTTCATTATATCAATGTGCCAGATTTTCAGTAATGTTCATCTGTACACTGCCTACAATAATCACGATTATGAAACAAGACATCGACTGAACATTCTCATGTGTTAGCATGTAAAATGAATGTAATTATGTATGATGATCTATATATTGCATTTATGTAAAAACATGAAACATAATTATTTCATCCGTTGCAAGATGAAGGGCGTTCCTTCCGTTTGAAACCCTTGCTGTCAATTCTTCTCCGGCACTAATGAGAGCACGAACGCACTCAAGATACCCCCCCCCCCCCCCCCCCCCCCTCCCTCTCCAGCAAGATGTATGAACGTCGCATGATCGTTATCAACAGTCAGGACCACTTTTCGCTTTTCCACTATTGTGAAAATAGCACTTTCCCTCTATTCTCCAATCAATTACGCTAGATGGTGCATATATCGTGGCGATAGTGCCTTGCGATACTATCGGTGATCGAATTTTTTTTTTTCGTACAGCCGTTTTCACATAAATGCAGCTTTGTGTCCGCCATTCTCGCATTTCGCGTGCTAAGCGTATATTGCCGTTCCGAGCTATTCGCCTGTTTCACACACTCTCTCCTTTTATCTCGTTATTTCGCACCTTACCAGTTCGTACGGCATAAACAGGTGTCGCTTAAGTCCATGCGCGAATCAACCGTTTATTTGAAAAACGAACCCGCATAATCGAGCAAGATTTTCTTAAAATGTTCAGGCTAGATCATTTAGAAAAATAACACACCATTAGTTCAATTAGCAAGGATGCTACACATTTACTATTTAGATGATCTGTCCTGAACATTGGGCAAAAATGTATGTAACTCAATTGAATGTAGTCGTTGCACAAATATCCCCATTGCCACAGCACGTGGAGCTGAACATGACGCAATACTGCGTATCGCGTGATAATCACCGAATAGTGCTTTACCATGTTTACCGCTATTTTGGCCGATAACGGTTTTGCGATAGTGGTCCTGACTGATCAACTGTATTCACATCCACGCCCTGGTCCAACAGGAATGTTACTACGTCGCAATGACCGCTGAGTTTACAATTGTAGAACAATTGCATACATGATTCCTGTGCTTTTCTCTGAAATTCACATCTGGATATACTTATTAGCTATACAGTTTAACATTCATATAATTTTATTATATCAATGTGCTAGATTTTCAGTAATGTCCATCTGTACACGTCTACAGTAATCACGATTATGAAACAAGACATCGACTGAATATTCACTTTATTTTCCTCTGTATTGAAAATTAAGAGATGCACATGACTTTGTTCGTATTTAAAAAACAAAAGGAACATTTCATTATTGTTGATGATTTCAATTAAACCTAATATATATGATATGTTATACAAATGGATCACATCATTCATTGATACGATTATTACCATTGAGCAGCGCAATGAAGGGCAGTCCTTCCGTCTGATACCCTGGCTGTAAGGTCCGCCCCCGCACTAATGAGAACACGAACGCACTCAAGATGCCCTTCCCGTGCAGCCACATGAAGCGATGTCGCAGCCTTGTTAGCAGCTGTATTCACATCCATGCCCTGGTCCAACAGGAATGTCACTACGTCGCAACTACCACTGAGCAATAAAAAAACACAGTTTCATTTAGTAATTCAGGACTGAACATTTCTTACAACTCTTATATCTACATCAATGTGTAATATGTTTAATAACGTATACATCCATCAGTTATGCTGTTACATTAATTATGATTATGATATAAGAAAGGTCGTCGATTGAAAATGCACATGACTTTGTTTGTTTGAAAAAAGGAACATTATCTGAAATGTTTCAGCCGGTATTTAATTTCATTATTGTTGATGATTTCAATTAAACCTAATATATATGATATGTATACACATGGATCACATCAATCATTGATACGATTATTACCATTGCGCAGCGCAATGAAGGGCAGTCCTTCCGTCGGATGTCCTGGCTGTAAGGTCGGCTCCCGCACTGATGAGAACACGGACGCACTCAAGATGCCCTTTCTGTGCAGCATAATGAAGCGACGTCCAATCATCGTTAGCAGCTGTATTCACATCCACGCCCTGGTCCAACAGGAATGTCACTACGTCGCAATGACCACTGAACATACAATATTATTAGACATACAGGCCAGTGAAAAATGAAAATGTTTGATCAGTAATTTGAGATTCAATGCATTTGATGAAACAAGACAGATTAAGATGTATGTTTTCGTTCATTATTTAATATTTTTCTCTGGATAGTATGTGGAATAATAATAATATTGACTGGCTTGTTCTTTCGTGATATATCAGAAATTTTGCATTCACTAGGATCATATTGCACTCGTCTTCGAGTCGTACAATATGATCCTAGCGAATGCAATATTTCTGATATACCACTCAAGGCCAGTCAATATTATATTAATAAAACATTTGCACTAATGATTCCTGTGCTATTCTCTGCAAGTCACATCTGGAGAACCTTATTAACTATTCTGATTTTCAGTAATGTCCAAGTGGAAGTGGTGTGGCAAGATCAGTAGAGCGCGTGCTTTCTGATCGTGAGACCCCGAGTTCGAACCCTGCCCACTCCGTTTGCCCTTCAGCAAGGCATTTAATCCACATTGCTACCCAGGTGTATAAATGGGTACCTGGTCTGGTGAAAATTAGCTTGGTGCACCTATAGAGTTGCCCGCTGCTAGTATGCTCCCCGGGGAGATGAGAATGTGTACAAGATAATTGTGCGGGTCTGAACTGTACCAAATGACCAGGGATAATAATCAGCGCTTTGAGCACCTTATTAGGTGGATATTGCGCAATATAAATATTCAATATTATTATTATTATCTGTACACTGTCTACACGTGTTACGTCGCAATGACCACTGAGCATAAAACACTTACATCTCTTGAACCTACATTATATCAAGGTGTTACATGTTTAATAACGTAAATATATAAATGATGCTGTTTACATTCATTATGATTATGAAAACCCATATTTATGATATACATGTGTATTAGTATTTCACACGTTACATAAATATTTAAAAATTAGCATTTTAAACATGTTTGCAAGAAGATATCAATTGATTTTGTTCCAAAAACTTTATCAAAAATATTATAGGATTTCTAGGTCAGTTTCGGAAGTTGGCCACACGTATTCATTATATGTGCATTCAATTTCACTGATTTTGTCGCCGCAGCTGTATTTTGTAGTTCAAATTCGTTTTTTAACATTTAAATTCATAAAACGATCATTCGAAAACAATTGGTTTGTATTCCTATGTTTCTATTTCGTAAAATTGTCATTTAATTTAAAGCGAGACAAATTTTGATTACGTAATATCGCTTTCTGTGAATTCCTGAGGCAAAATTGAAAGCTAATAGCGTGATTTCTAATTTGAATGATGTGAGTGCTAAACTAATTGACCGAAGAGCTAAATAGACTGAAGGAAATACAATTTTGAACGACAGTTTTAAGCATTCAGCTAAATTTTAAATGAACCGCAAAAGTAAGTCCTCCCCTAATCAAAATAGCGTAACTTTTTAACGAAAAGATTTTTAGCAAAATAACTTGACAGGATTGTTTCTACACGTATTGAATAACCGTGTGAACATGAGATTTATCAGTCGAGTCATGAATGAGTGAGCCAACATTAAAGGGACATTCCCTCTTTTGCAAGCCAAATTTCAAAAGTTGCGAGGTTATTGTCTTATATGAAAGAAAATGTCATTTAATAGCATGCCTGAAAAAATTAGGGCTTGAAATCTCTTTTTCGTGGAGTTATAGACCTAAATCTAATAAACCATCGTCCAACGGTTGATTGTGCAGTATACGTGTATTCACCCGTCGAGAAAGTTCGCTCACGGATTCCCTGGAGTGCCACAGCGCTATGCGTGACCCCTATGTGACCCGCGCTAGCTACGTGACCCGCGCATAAACAACTATACGTAAGCGATTACTAAACAAAATAACCAAACATCGCTTAAACTGACTACATGGAATTATATTTTCTTCATTTTTGAGATCTTTTTTCCGTGACATACCTTTACAAATGTCGGCTTCACAATACCTTTACAAGAATAAGTACAATATTGTTGTAATATTATGCGTAATCAGTTAACTCCTTTATTGACCGATATATAGTTTGATGGAGGGACGCATTCGTTTTTCATTCGTAGAATCAAAATTACAGGGCTGTTCGATCTGATTTTTTTTGTGTGTGTTACATTCATCCCCATCCGTCAACTAATTTTGTAAAAGAGGGACTGTCCCTTTAAAGGCAACATTGTCACTTTTCAAAAGTCACAAGAGTAATGTGAATTTTGAAAAGTGACAATTTTGCCTTTATTGTGTGCTCACTCATGCGTGACTCGAAGGACCAATTTTATTTTCACACAGAAGTTAGTGAATAAGTGTAAAAACAGTCCTGCCAAGTTATTTTGCTCAGAACGTTTTTGTCAAAAAGTTACGTTATTTTGATTAGGGGGGACTTTTTGTTGTGTTTATCATAAATGAATGCGTCTGTTTACCGTTTTTTCAAAAGAACATTTCAAGAATATCTTTTTATGAATCAAAACAAAATACCAGCTGGTTGCCAGTGTTGTTCATGTTTATCAGGGTTGAAGGTGATCTCCCACCCTCCTCCCTTCAGCAACCCCATTGTTTGGAGGCAGGGGCCCTGAATAGGACATGTAGGATGAAGTTATCTTAACACTGCAAACTTGGACACGGGTAGTTTTTGCATGCCTTTAGATAATTAGGTCGCGATCGCTGAAGCGTGAAGTGATCAGTGTATGATATATCATTTTAAAGGCAATTTCCCAAGCTTTAACATGGTACCAATATCAACATGTATACCTTTATATTTGTGGATTTATAGGCTATCAAAGTCCGGTTTCGTTTGTTTGACTCGCACTGTATATTTCTACATACAGTAGTACTAATTAATTAAATAACGCATGGCTATACCTTGCACTGGCCCTGTGTAAAGATGTCAGTCCATCCTTATCTCTCTGGTTGATGTCTTCGCCCGACTGAATGAGGTTCTCAACACTGAGGAGATCGCCACTCATCGCTGCACTTACCAGAGACATGCCTAGGAAATGAATTTGATTTTTTTACTATAATACCGTAAACTTTCACTTTGAAGCGCATACTTATGTATATACTGTTTTTAAATAGCGCCATCGGAGTCCAATAGTGGAACGTTTACTGATACCTTAAATGCAATTTGAATAAGACTGATGATTAAAATGTATAATTATGAAAATTGAATACTAATCATACATGTGTCTTGCGATTGAAATAGACAATTGTTTAAAAATAGGTATTATACAATGGGTTGCTGATTCATATCCCTTACTATATGTTTAAAACCACCACTATCAACAAAGGCTAATCTAAATGGAAGCTAGATCTTTCTTGCAGGTCGAAAACAATAATTTTCCAATTTACATTTTCATATGGAGGTAAACTTGAGATTCGCTCTCCGCATCCGGAATTCCCTTGATTTGAGTGTTCATAATGCAGAAAATAGATAGTAGCAAATGTATGCGGAATAAGACATTATTGAAATTGAATGTCAATGAATGATAAACAATAACGCGTTGGACATTCGTGTGCATTAATGTGATAGCGGTCATCAACAAGTTTCATATTTGTGTGAAGTCTACCTCTATGAAATGCAACTGAGACTCCCTAATTTTCTGATATGAATATTGCAGATCGACAACAAATATTTACATCGGACATGAATTCAAATACTTGGTAAAACTAATATTGCTAATTATGTCACATCGCATTTTTATCTGTAATGTACATTGTAAAAAAAGAAAAATTATGTCTGGGGGGCTCAAATTAGTATAAGTTTTCCCGCTCAATTTCGCGATTGTGTCAATCGAATTGATAATAGCAGCAAACGAATTCGCGCGATTTGCGATCGCCGTACCAAAGCATTATTCGAATTCGTTAATAGGCATTCAAAATCACGCCCGGAGCAAACGAATTCGCACAAAGCGCATACCATTTCGTCAATGGTCGTTCAAATTGACACGTAGTATACGTAGACGTCTCTTCGGTCAATCGAATTCGTGAAAGGGCAGCTAATTTTCAAATTACTGCTTTCGATTTAAGAAATGTAAAGATAGATCAGCAATAAATTGGCTAAAAGCAGTGGCGTTTGTATTCAGGTAAACTTAATTCATATTCAGACAAAGCATGTTATATTTGGGAAAAATCAAGTCATAAATTATTCGTGAAATTTATGAAAAGGAATATAATTTTGATAAAGGTAAATTTTGCTTGTAAGGTGAGAATGAGAAAAAGGAATTCGGGGAAAAGGACCCTGGCCATCTGGAAATATATAAAATAAAATGCTTATAAGCTTCATGTATATCTTTTTTTTTTATAAAGATTCCCCTTTGGCTTATGATGTATTGTTTGTCAACTTATTAGGGGTGGGGAGGGGTGATTGTGCCTCCTATATAGCTCCGTGCTAAAGCGTATATCAATGTTCATTAAAACTAAATGGGGATGTAGATGACATTACAATTGGAAAATCTTGATGATAACAAAATACATGTAAATACATCATTTTGTAAAAATGTTCAAACGTAACAAACCGCACAATGTCCTTTCCAGGGCAAAAGTAAAACATTATTGTTCCCAGTTTCGTGTGTCATATCATAATTATTATATTCAGACAATTAAAACAGGACGAAGACTTGTATGTATATTAACGGACGACTGAGAAATGCATACATATGTCTCCCATGAAAGTCCAAGGCCCGAAAGTACCCCCCCCCCTCCCCTACATATACACAAATGTACATACATGTACATAACATCCGCGTTATCTAAAACGAATGACGAAATGTTACAATTGTTTGCCCCGAAATGAAATCGAATGCTCCAAACGTGCTCATCAGGCATGACCGGCCATGACGCGTTAAATTGTATGAACCAAGTTTACATTTGGCTGCACATTCGCGAAATCGATTGCCCATAAATGAACTTCTGTGTCTATTCGCGAAATCGTATGCGTATGCATGTATTCGCTTGCACTTATTCGGAATTAGAAAAACCGATACCAACGATACTGCGGCAACGCGCGAATTCGCGGTACTTGAAAAATGGGCGACAACAGGCGGTGGACGGAGGAGGGGGGACATGCCCCCCCCCCATACATTTGAAAGTCTGTCTCGGGTATGCACCAAATCGCACAATTTAAAGCCAAAAATTTGCAAAAGCTCCCTACAGTGGGAGGGGGACACCCCCTCCCATACCCTCCCCCGCTTGGTCGCTTCGCTCCCTCGCAATGCCCCTCCCACTTTAGAGAACCATTTCCCCCCTTTTTGAAAATGATCCTTCTACATTAAGC